>CASHTH010000909.1:0-28061 GCA_030341885.1 Geodia barretti | reverse complement strand
AGGCTAACGAGCTGCCCCTGCGCTCAATGGCAGGCCAAAGGTAGCGCAAATGCACATCACAAGCATGACAATCGCCGGCATTCCGCCGTTCACCGAACCCGTAGAGTTCACGTTCGACGAGCGTGTGAACGTGTTTGTCGGGCCTAATGCCTCTGGCAAATCTACGGCGATAGCGTGCTTATCGGGCTGGTCGGTCGATGCATATGACGACAGCGAAGGGAGGCAGACATTTGAAGTGGAGGTGAGTGACGATGGGTTTCGTGTTTTCCTGACTACAATGTACCTCGGCCTGAGAACATCACTCTGGGATCCCTCCGATGGTGTACATTCCTGCTACCAGAATGTTATTGCCCAACCTGAGAACCATAGCGGATAATGAACGAGATCTGCTCCAATGGCGAAAAATCGAGCCGTGGTTCCGAGTTTTGACGGAACGCGAAAGCCCGCAGGTTTTTGACCCCCGCATAGTGTACCAAGCAATGTATATGATTGATGAGGATTGCACAGAGACGAATTTTGGAGTGGATCTGAAGGTGAGACTTCACGATACCCCCGGCGTCTTTAAGTTATGAATTGCGTCTTTTGACTGCGTGAAGGGGTTTTTCTATATCTTCCAAATGTGCACTTATGTCCCATTACCATGACCGAACATACTTCACAATTTTGCGAATGGGTTGGCCTAAGTTCACCCTGCATGGTGCTTATACAATGATCCTCCGCAAATTTGGTTCGATCGCTCTTTCCCTTTTCTTAGGCGACTTGAGCTCTGAACCCAGGAACTTGTTCTTTTATGGATCATGTATTTGGCTTGTAAGTTTGCTGAGTTTTACGAACTTCGTAGGAGTTTTGGGACACTAAACCCGCAATCTTTTTTATAGACAAATCGAAAACCATCTCCACCCACCTGGGCGGCGTCGTCATTCCGCCCTGCTCGAGCATTTTCCTCGGTCTCTCAGATTTTCCACCGACCCACTCGCGCTTTTTCGTGATTGCCGGCCTGAGCATGGCAGTGCATATGCTTAGCGCTATGCAATCGGCATCATCACCGCCAGTCCCATGAGCACGACAAACTCACGGCCTGGACCCCTGACGAGATCCTGCGCACCTTTTGATGGACGGCCGACGAGCCACGGACGAAACACAACTGCCAATTGACGCCGGAGCGGCGTTGGTGGACTGCGGCGGGTCGCGGGGATTTCTCTAACGGCTGCAGGAAGAAGCCGAGAGTGAACTGTCGTCGGCCACGTCAACGAGATTTTCTGTGCCAGCGCACGCCATGAGATGGCGCAACGGGAACGCTACGGGGACATGATGCTGGAGTTCTTGCGTTCCCGACAGTCAGAGCTATCGCAGGACGGCAGTTAGGCCCCGATGCGGTGGATCGACCGGGGGCCGGAGCCTCCCGGTGTGGGCGGCTATGCCGCAGTTTACGCCGGGTGGGTGGAGTACGGCCATCATTGGCGGGCGTCCCGCATGATTCCTACTGGCGGAGTTTCGCTCAGCGTTGGGCAACCGCTCGGCCGACATTTGCTGGTACTGCGAACGCCAGTGCGAACCGGCGTCGGAATCGGGCGGCAAGGCCGCTACCGTCGACCATTTCAAGCCGCGGTCGCGCTGCCCGGAACTGACGTATGAGTGGACCAACTGGGTTTTCAGTTGCCGGCGTTGCAACGGCGAATACAGCAGGATAAATGGCCCGCGTTGGGATACGTCGACCCATGTGCCAGCGATGAGCAGGAACGCCCGGGGCGTATTTGACTATGACGCTGATACCGGCGAAATAATCGCGCATCCCGGTCTGACGTGGCGACGCCAGGGAGAAGGCTTGGAACGCATCATACGATTTGGGTCTGAACGAGATCGACGTGCGGTTCTATCGCATCAACTGGTCTCGCCAGTTTCTGGATGATCTCCGGTTGCTGCCAGCCGATGATCGGCAAGCTTTTGTGGAATTCTGGACTGGCAGCCGCACGAATTCGCGGGCTCCACCAGTATGGCGGTAGCACAACTGCGCACAGCGGGTGAGCTCTAGTCGCTTCCCAGCAGGCCCGTCCGATTTACCGCGTTGCTCACCGCACTCCACCCCACTCCCCTCTCCCGCGCCGCCGCCGCAATGTCCTCGTACTCCGCCGCCGCGCTGACCACCTCGCCTCTCAGCCACTTGCGCTTCAGACGCATCGGCCCGTACTCCGTCTCCACTGTCACGATGTCCCGGTCGGCGACGTAGCGACCCACCGGGCGGACGCGCACCCCCAGCGTCGGCGTGTCCCGCAGGAACACCTCCGCCAGCCGGCTTTCCAGCGCCGCCGGACCCAGCGCCGACAGCAGCACGCCCGGCCGGTTCTTTTTCATCTGTATCGACGTGTGCCACACGTCCAGCGCGCCGGCCTCGAACAGCCGCTCCATTGCGAAGCCCAGCTGCTCGCCGGTGGCATTGTCGAGGTTGGTTTCCAGCAGCACGACGTTGTCCTGCCAGCGGGCTACGGGTGGTGTCGGCTCGCCGGACGGGTCGGTCCGCAGGTCAGCGCCGACGGTTTCGCCCCAGCCACAGACGCAACACATTGGGAAAGGCAGCCGGGTCCTTGCCGCCGACGCCCACGCCGATGCGATTCAGTGCCAGGGCCGGCTGGCGAAACTCTTCGGCCAGCGTGGTTATCAGGGCCGCGCCCGTTGGCGTGGTCAACTCCCCCACGCCGGCATGAAAAGCCCGCTCCGGCGCGACCGGCGCTCCGGACGCGGCAATGATCTCCAGCGTCGCCGGCGCTGGGTTGCTGTAGCCGCCAGGTCTCCTCGGGCCGCCCGGTTCGCCCAACACCAACGGCGCGGCATAGACGCGCTCTACGCCCAACTGTTCCAACCCATGCACGACGCCCACCACGTCAACCAGTGTGTCGGCCGTGCCCAGCTCATGCAGGTGGATCTGGTCGGGATCGTCCCCGTGTACCCGGGCCTCGGCGGCAAAGAGGGCGTTGAGCGCGGCGGTGGCGCGTTCGCGGGTGTGGGCGGACAATGCGGCTGCCCCTGCCACGGCGTCCAGCATCTGCCGCGGGCTGTAGCGCGGCGCTGCCGACACGTCCACCAGGGCGCGCGTGCCCCGTACCTCGCAGCGCATCTCGGTGGCCATCGCGATTTCGACGCCAGGGATGCCGAGGGCATTAACGGCCTCTTTCACGGTGTCCAGGGGCAGGCCAGCGTCCAGCAGCGCGCCGAGGAGCATATCGCCGCTGGCGCCGCCGACGGACTGGATGTAGGCGGTTTTCACGGCCGTCGGGCCGTCTCGACTATCCGCAGCACGTCGTTGAGGCTGCCGGAGCGCAGGCCGTTCAGGTCCAGGGACACCCAGAGATACCCCAGCTCTTTCAGCCGCCGCGTGATCTCGTCGCGGTGGGCAAATGCCAGTTCCATCTCGTCGGCGCCCACCTCGATGCGGCACAGCTTGTCGTGATGGCGGGCCCCGCACCTCGCGTAGGCCCAGGTCCCGCAGGATGTCCTCGGCCGCCTCGATGCGCCGCAGCGACTCCACGGTGACCGGCGTGCCATACGGGATGCGAGACGAGAGACACGGCTGCGCCGGCTTGTCCCACAACGGGACGCCCAGCCAGAGCGCGGCGGCGCGCACCTGCGCTTTATCCATCCCCGCTTCCACCATGGGACTGCGGATGTTGTGCTCGGCGGCGGCGGTCATTCCGGGACGGTAGTCGCCCAGGTCGTCGGTGTTTGCCCCGTTGGCGACCCATGCGTAGCTCTCCGCGGACGCCAAAGCCGCCAATTGGTCGTAGAGTTCCGTCTTGCAGAAATAGCACCGCTGGGGGGAGTTGGCCACGTAGCCTTCTCGCTGCAATTCGTCGGTGTGTATGACGCGGTGGTTGAGCCCGAACTGATGAGCAACGCTTTCCGCGTCGCCCAGATCTCGAGCGGCCAGGGCCGGCGATATCGCGGTCACGGCGAGGGCGCGCTGGCCCAGCGCACGATGGGCTGCCACGGAGAGCAACGCGCTGTCGACGCCGCCCGAGTAGGCGACGACCACCGATTGCATCTCCCGCAGGATCGCTTCCAATCGGGGCAGACATTCGGGGGGGCCATCCATGCGGGGATGGTCAAAATTTGACATAATTCCTGCCGGCAAGTCCTATCGAGTTTGGGATCATTCTACTACAACGGGGTCTGCGCACTGCCGAGGGGACGCACGATGACGGTACAGAGTATCAGCGCGATCACGCTGGCGGTCCATGACATGGCGCGGGCGGTGGCCTTCTACCACGACGGAGCGGGCATACCCATCCTGTACGGCGGGCCGGATACGAGCTTCACTTCGTTTCGAATCGGCGGCGGCTACCTGAACCTGATCCTCTCCGCCGACGCCGATGTTCGCTGGTGGGGCCGCTGCATCCTGTACGTCGACGATGTGGATGCCCACCACCGGCGAATGGTTGAGGCCGGCTACGCGCCCGACGGCAAGCCGGATGACGCCCCTTGGCGCGAGCGTTATTACCACATCACCGACCCCGACGGCCACGAGATAAGCTTTGCTCGGCCGCTGGAACCCGTCTAAAGCCTCACAACTCCAGCCCATACAGATAGAGCGTCAGGCTGGTATGCGGAAACGCGTGATCCTCCAGTTCGTGGTAGCCGCGATGCTTCAGAAAGCCGATGGCGGCGGACATGTGGTTGGATGTCCAGACGATGGTTCGCGCGTACCCCGCGTCGCGGCAGAACTCCTCTGCCTCATCCAACAGGCGGGAGGCCACACCCTTACGCCGAGCGGAACGGTCCACCGCTAGACGCCGGATCTCCACTTCTTCTTCGTCCCGACGGTAGGCTCCGATGCAACCCACCACTTGCCCTTCAAGTTCGGCCATCCAGAAATTGCTGCCACGACGCAGCAGATAGCTCTGCTCGATGTGCGCCAGATCGTGGGTGAGGGCGCCGTCGAGGTATTCGCGGAACCCCTCGCGGTCGGCGTCGTTGTGGAGGTAGCTCCCGGCAAAATCGTCCTGAGCGTGAACGAACAAGTTTCGGACCGCCTCGGCGTCTTCGGCACGGAACTGGCGGACGGAAATCATGGCGCCTACGTGTTGACCAGGAAGTTGATGATGTCCCCGTCTTTGACCGGGTAGGTCTTCCCCTCGGAGCGCAGCAGTCCCTCCTTGCGGCCCTGTACCATCCCGCCGCAGGAGCAATAATCGTCGTAGGCGATGACCTCCGCCCGGATGAACCCGCGGGTGAAATCGGTATGGATGACACCGGCGGCGTTCACGGCCGGCATACCGCCGGGAACGCTCCAGGCCCGCACCTCGTCATCACCAACGGTCAGGAAGGACACGAGCCCCAAATTCTCGTAGCTGGCGCGGATCACTTGGGAGGTTGCCGACTCGCCCAGGTCCAGATCGGCGCGGAATTCGTTGGCCTCTTCCGGGTCCATCGTGCTCAACTCAGCCTCGATGCGCGCGCTGATGCTCACCTGCCCGACGCCGGCGGTGAGCCCCGGATCGATGTCCAGGTCGGAGATCGATATTACATCGGCGCCTTCATCAGTGTTGAACACGGCAATTACGTTTTTGTCCGTGAGCAGTTGGTAGTTGACCAGCACGGCGCGTTCCGAGTCGGTGAAGGTCTGCCGGCGTACCGGAACCCCGCTCTCCAGGCCGGCTCGGGCCTTGTCCACGGTCTCCTTGTGGCGCACCACCATCGGCCTTTCGGCCGGCTTGGTCTTGTTGACCTGGTCGGCCAGCCGCGTCGACGCCCGTTCCAGCACCTCCAGGTCGGCAAACGACAACTCGCCCAGCATGTTTTCAAGATCACGCGCCGGATCCACCGCTCCCGTGGGATGAGGCACCGCGTCACTTTGAAATGCCCGCACCACCACGAGAAACGCGGTGGCGGACTGGAGGATGTTGCGATAACGCCCGCTGATCCCCTGCGACCGCGCCATGCCCTCGGGGCCGGGGAGGTCGGTATAGCGTATCTCCGCTGGAACAATCTTGCGGGGATTGTAGATGGTACCCAGGTAGTCCAGACGCGGGTCCGGCACCTTGACCATACCCAAGTGCATTTCGGTGGCGCTGCCCGACGCGCCGCTGGAGTCGGACCTGCCCAGGGTGAGTGCGTTGAAAAGGGCAGATTTGCCGGATTGGGGGAGGCCGATGATTACGATGTCCATACTTTACGATGTTGACTCGACGGGATGTTGGTTGATTAATCCTGGTGAAATGGATGCCCTGAAGTCGGGAGACGACTGGCGGGCACTGGCGGCGAGCCGGTGCCCGCGGGACGCTACGAACCGCGCTCGGTGTCGTCCATTAGCAATTTCATGACTTCAGGAGTCAACGTGATGTGGATGGAGCCGTCTTCGCGTTCGCCGAGTTGCCGCAAGGCCTCAACGATCCGCCGGCGCTCCTCTCTCCGACCTTCCTTTCGACCCTGTTCTTTCAACCTTTTGATTTCAGCCGGTATTAGCAACACCATGCGTCCAAGCACCTCCAGAACGATCGCCACCAATAGCGCCAAGCCTGCCGCCAGCGCGAAGATACCTACCAGCGCAAATAGTTCATCCTTACCCTGTTCTCGCAGAGGGTGATACCTCGACAGACCGATCCCCACTCCAGCAACGTATACCAGATAGTATACGACCCAATAGCGCTCGGCGATGCTCCTCAGCGGATCCACCTTGCTGTTGGTAGCTGCCGAATCGCCGACCTGCCTAGCCGGTGGCCAGCACCACGGTCCCGGTTGAGGACAGGGACCCGCCGGTGCCGTTGACCATGCTGGTGGCCGCCGGCTGGTCGGAGGAGCCCTTGCGATGGACCTGGCGGTCGCCGCACTCGCCGCGCAGCTGACGTACTGCCTCCACCAGCAGGAAGCTGCCGTACATGCCCGGGGGTGAGAGTAGGAGAGGCCCGCCTCCGTTGGTGTTGAGGGCGAAGTCGCCGCCCGGCGCGGTGCGCTGATTGGCGACGAAGTCGGGGCCCTCGCCCGGACCGCAGAAGCCGAGGCCCTCAATGGTCACCAGCGTGGTGTAGGTGAAGGAGTCGTAGATCATCGTGAGGTCGATGTCGCCGTGGGTCAGGCCGGCGCGCTCCAGCGACAGGGGCCGGTCTCACGGGACCAGGTCGAGGTGTGGTCGGGCATGAAGCTGATGAGGTTGTGGTCGTGGCCCTCTGCCGCGCCCAGCACCCACACCGGCTCCTTCTTGCAGTTGGCCGCCTTCTCGGCGGTGGTGACGACGATCGCCGCGCCGGAGTCGGTCACCAGGCAGCAGTCGAACAGGTGGAAAGGCCACGCCACCCAGCGGGAGTTGTGGTAGTCGTCGAAGGACATCGGCGAGTCGTGCATGTAGGCCATCGGGTTCAGGTTGGCCCACTTGCGGGTGGAAACGGCGATCTCGGCCAGCGCCTGGCGGGTGCGTTCTTCGCCGTAGTCGTGCATGTAGCGGGTGCAGGCCATGGCATAGTTGATGGGCTGGCCGATCATGCCGTACGGCGTCTCGTACTGGGCCACGGGGAGGTTCCGGTCCCCCGGAACCGCTACTCTGGTGGACCGACCGGCCTGACCGTGGGTGATCAGCACCGTGTCGCAGTAGCCGGCCCGGATGGCCGCCGCGGCATGGGCCACGTGGATCACGAAAGAGGAGCCCCCCACCGAGGTGTTGTCGGTGAAGGATGGCTGGACGCCAAAGTACTCGGCGGTCGCCAGGGTGCTGAATCCGGCGGTCATCAGCCCGTTCACGTCCGACATGGACAACCCGGCATCATCCAGCGCGTTGTAGGCGGCCTCTGCGTGATGCTGGAGGGAGGACTTGTTGGGAACGTTGCCCATCTCGTCCGATTCGGCGACGCCGACGATGGCGATGTCGCGGTCACGTTGTGCGGTGCTGGCCATAAAGCTACCCTCCAGAGTCCGGCTTAGGCGAATTTGAAGCCAAATGATGGTACAACATTCCCTACGGGCCGACAATCGGCTGCGGCGTCCGCCACACGCCGGCTTCGCATCAATTGCCCGGGCAACCCGGAGGATAGCAGCATGAGCGCAACCACTGAGGCATCCAACGCGGCGGTAACGGCCATCGCGGAGTTCATGGCGGCGCTGAACGCTCGGGACGACGCGGCGCTCTACGATCTGCTGCACCTGCCGCATGTGCGCATTTCCGGCGAAGGCGTGGCCATCTGGCACGACCGGGCCGAGTTGGAGGAAACCTATCTCCGCGACTTCTACGCCCGGGCGGGGCCGGACTGGCATCACACCACGCTGGACTCCACCGAGGTGATCCACAGCTCTGAGCACAAGGTCCACGTGCTGATCCAGTTCACCCGGTGGGACGAATCGGATACGGCCATCGCCACTTACCGCTCGCTATGGATCATGACCCGCGCTAACGGTCGTTGGGGCGCGCAGGCGCGGTCGAGTTTTGCGCCGTGACGGGGCGACGAACGGTGTTAGACTGTGCCCGAACAGGCGAGAAACGAACGCAGGGAGGACATCATGGCCCGAACTCCAACAGTGACACGCGAATCAGTGCCGGAAAACGAGCGCGCCGCGTTCGATGCCTTCGTCGCCGACCGGGGCGAGGTGCCAACCACGGGGCCGGGTTCCGTGATACTCAACGCGCCGGAGGTGGCGCAGCGCGCCCTGGGTCTGGCGCTGTACCTGCGCACCGACACCTCGCTGTCGCCCGCGCATCCGCGAGTTGGCCATGTTGGTGGCCGCCCGCGAGAACAATTGCCAGTTCATCTGGAACGCCCACGCTCCGCCGGCCCGCCAGGCCGGCCTGCGCGACGAGATCGTCGACGCGCTGCGTGACCGGCAGGAACTGCCCAACCCGGCAGCCGACGAGGCCGCGGTCGTGGACTACGGGCAGCAGTTCTTCCGCACCCGCAGCGTTAGCCCGGACTCCTTCGACGCGGTGGTGCAGCACTTCGGCCGGAACGGCGCGACGGAACTCACCACGCTCATGGGCTGCTACTCCATGCTGGCCTTCAACGTGAATGCCTTCGGCGTCGAACTTCCCGACAACATCACTGAGAAGCCGCTCCCCGTGTAGAGGCGTTGCCCGCATAGAGCCGCTCCCCGTATCGAGCCGCTCCCCGTATCGAGAGGAACCCAACATGTCCATCCAGCGCGAGGCCTGGCTCGGCCAGAACGTGGAAGAGGCCATCGATCCCGGTCTGCCCATCTGCGACCCGCACCATCACTTCTGGGACCGGGAGGGCGACCCGCTACCTGCTGGACCAACTTACGCAGGACCTGGGCGGCGGTCACAACGTCGCGCAGACGGTATTCATCGAGTGCCACTCCATGTACCGGGCCAAGGGGCCGGAGGAAATGCGGGCGGTCGGCGAAACCGAGTTTGTCCAGGGCATCTCCGCCCAGAGCGCCAGCGGTCAGTATGGGTCCACCGAGGTCGCCGCCGGCATCATTTCCAACGCCAACCTGATGCTGGGCGACGCCGTGGCCCCGGTTCTGGAAGGCCACGTGGCCGCCAGCGCCAACCGGTTCCGCGGGATACGGTTCTCGTGCGCCTGGGACGCCAGCCCCGAAGTCACAGCCGGACGTTCCAGCACACCGGGTATGCTCGGCGACGCGACTTTCCGCGCCGGGTTCGACCGCTTGCAACGCATGGGGCTCAGCTTCGACGCGCTGGTGTACCACACTCAGCTTGGCGAACTGGCCGACCTGGCCGGTGCGTTCCCCGACGCAACCATCATCCTGAACCACATTGGTCGCCCGCTGGGCGTGGGTCCCTACGCCGGGCGCCGTGACGAGGTGTTCGCCGACTGGCAGACCGGCATCTCGGCCGTCGCGACCCACGAAAACGTGGTGGTCAAGCTGGGCGGGTTCGGCAACGTGATCAGCGGCTACGACTGGCATCAGCGCGACGTGCCGCCAGGTTCGGAAGAGCTGGCCGATACCATCCGGCCCTGGCTGGATTACTGCATCGAGCATTTCGGACCCGAGCGCTGCATGTTCGAGAGCAATTTCCCGGTGGACAAGGCTTCCTATCCGTACACCACGGCCTGGAACGCCTTCAAACGCGTGACCTCAGCCTATTCGGACGCGGAAAAGGCGGCGATGTTCCAGGGCACGGCGGTCAGGGCCTACCGTTTGTAGACACCCGAGGCGGTCAGGTACCGGCAGAGGGACTGAACTGGTCTGATCCAGCTAGACCCCGGGCCGGATATGGCAGCAGGCCGCCCCAACGGCACTGTCGCGCACGACGTTCGCTGCCACCACGCCCGACAGGCTGCGCGGTCGGGACACCTTCGGCGGTATTTCCTCGCCCGTCGATCAATCGCGGCGGGACGGGTTCCGGGGCCCCGATAGTGTGTGGCCGTGCACCGGGAATCGCCCACGCAAAGGCCGGCTGTTCCATGGGAATCGGCGCCCAGGAATCTCACGGGACACTCACAAAAACAGATGGGTTTTTCACGTCAAATTCACGCTGCGCGGTTATTCTGGAACGCATATAAGTAGAATTTCAAAAAATACGCCAAATCATAGGCAGTCGCGAGAAAGGGCCAAGTACGGGAGAACCCGCCGAGACCGACCCGCGCCGACTTTGCCGATACACGAGAACACCTCCGTTGACCGTCATCAAGACATGGACGCAGCCGGCCCGCCTGAGTTTTGTCATTTCGCTGGTGTCCGTAGTCGCCCTCATCCTGCTCCTGGTCACCCAGGACACGGCCCACAGGAACGTCTCGGCGCCGCCCGCGGGTGTGGACCTGGCCGAGAACCATAACAACGCTGCCAGGGGCGTTTGGTGAATCGCTGCAGTTTCACCGCTGGCGCTCAAGGATCAGGACGAGTCGAACGCCGACGGGGCTCTTGACCCTCGCCCTTTCAGAGGGCGTATCGCCCCAGAGTTCTCACCAGGAGCATGCGGCGGGAGCGCCGATACCCGGGGGTAACGACGGGTACGGTTCCGGTAGGGCCGCGCGCGCCTGTTCGCCATTGAGGAGGGTCCGGGAGGCGAGCTGTACGGCTGGTATAATCGGCAAGTTATCAGCCACGCCACCGGAGGCCACTGTCCCGTGAAGAGCTACTACTTCTCCGAGTTCCCCTACCACGAGTACCCCGACGAAGAGGGCGACAAGTACCCTTCGCTGCGCCTCACCTTCCCCAACACGTGGTTCAACCCCAACACGGCCAACGGCCTCTTCAAGCGCTATTTCGACGAGTGCGTGTACGCCGACGAGCTGGGCTTCGACGGCATCATGCTCAATGAGCACCACAACACGCCTTCGTGCATGAACGCCGCCACCAACCTGTCGGCGGCAGTATTGGCTCGCATCACCCACCAGGCCAAGATCCTGTTGCTGGGCAATATCCTGCCCATCCACGACAACCCGATCCGGCTGGCGGAAGAGCTGGCGATGATCGACGTCATATCGGGCGGACGGCTGATCTCGGGTTTCGTCCGCGGCACCGGGGTGGAGACCGTCTCCACCAACAACAATCCGGTGGAAAATCGGGAACGCTTCGAGGAGTGTCACGACCTGGTGATCAAGACCTGGACGACGCCCTGGCCCCTTCCGCTGGGAGGGCAAGCACTACAACTTCCGGGTGGTCAATCCGTGGATGGTCCCCATCCAGAAGCCGCATCCGCCCATCTGGGTGCCGGGCACGTCGTCACCGGAGACCGCCGAGTGGTCGGGCCGCCACGGATATACCTACGTGGCGTTCCTGACCGACCTGGACGTCACCGAGGAGCTGTTCGGCATGTACACGCAGGCGGCCAACGCGGCCGGTCGCGAGGCGGTGCCGGACAATTTCGGCTACCTGCTCTGCTGCTACGTCGGCGATACCCAGGAGGAGGCCGACGAGCAGGCCAGGCACTTCATCTGGCGCATGGGGCCCACCCTGCGCGGCCCCCGGGAGTACATGGCGCCGGTGGGCTACCGCTCCGCCGCCGGCTCGGCCATCGCCGCCCGTCGCACCGGACTCAAGCCCCTGAACGTGCAGACCTTCGAGGAGCTCAAGGAGAACTACCACATCGTGTGCGGCACTCCGGACACGGTGTTGGAGAAGCTGGAGTTCCTGCACCAGCGCCTTGGGATGGAACACCTGGTGTTCTACGGGCAGGAATCCCGAATGGGGCATGAAGCCACCATGAAGAACATCGGCCTGTTCGGCAAGGAAGTCCTGCCCGTGATCCAGAAATGGTAGGAAACTGACCCGACGCGGTCGCCGGCGCGCGCCGGCGAACACGATTAAAGAACGGGGGCGGGCAAGCTTGCCCGCCCCTCGCGGTTGGCGCCAGCGTGTGGCTCGCGCTATGTGCGCATTGGCGGTGCGGAGGTTACACCGCGGCCAACTCGCGATCCTCGGCGTGGGCCTTGCGGGCGAATGCTCCGCCCGCAGCGTGCAGTGGCCCCCGAACCAGCAGGGTGGGAGTCGGCGAATGCCGCACCACGTGGTCACCCACGCTGCCGAACAGCGCCCGCCCCACGGCGCGACGACCCTTGGTCGCCATCACCACCAGCCCGTTGTCCAGCTTGCTCGCCAGTTGGACAATGCCGTGATGCGGGGTTTTCCACGCGAGTTCACCACGTCCACGTCGAACAGCGGGAACCGGGCGCGCAACGCATCCGCCTTTTGCCACAGGTACTCTTCCGAGGCATGGGCCAGATCTTTGGCCATCTCTCCCGGGTCGTTGTAAGCGAACCCCGGCCCGCCGAAATGTCCCCAGTCGGAATTTGTACGGAAATAGTCCGCGCCCGGCGTGGAACGGAACAGGGTGATCCGCGTGCCAAAGGTGGTGGCCAGTTCGCCAGCATAGTCCAGGGCATGCTCGGCAAACCCGGTCCCGTCCCAGCGGGACGATGATGTTCTCGAAGAACTGCGGCACCACCGGGCAGTCGGTCTTGTTGCAAGCGCACGATCAGCGTCGGGTTCCGGACCGCGTTCACCACCTTGGCCGTCACGCTGCCGGTCAGCATGCGGGAAAAACCGCTGCGACCGTGCGTTGACATGACGATCAGCGCGTTCGGGTCGCGATTGGCCATGTCTATGATTGCCTCGTGGGCCGGCATTTGGTGGGCTTCGACGAAAACCGGGGTCTGCACGCCCCAATCCTGCATGCGCCGCTGATGCACGACAGATCGGCCACGGTACGGTCATGCTCGCCGGCGGCCATCGCCGCGCTGAAACGGCCGTGGTCGGCGTCGGCATACCAGTCCGGTAGGGACCCGAAAGACCGCGCCAGCGTTATCGGCGCATGGGTCGCGTTGGCCATCAGCCGGGCTGCCGGAAGCGCCTGAGCCGACAATTTCGACCCGTCCAGGGGAACGATTATGTTGTTGCACAGGGTCATGGTCTTGCCTCCTTGTTTGCTACGTAGCCGTAGCGCTTTTTCCGTTATTTGTGAAACGCTGCACATTCTTAATTCGTATAATCTTTATCGTCGTTATAAATATCGTACCACGGAGCCGCTGACCGCGCAATGGGCAGTGCGACGGGCAAAATAAAAAGAGGCCCGCATTTGCGGGCCTCGCCGATACGGGATGCTGCCTGGACTAGCGGATCACCAGCACCGGCGTGTTGGAGTGGCGAATGACCCGGTCGGTGACGCTGCCCAGCACCATGCGGCCCACTCCGCTCCGGCCGTGGGTGGTCATCACCACCAGGGACGGCTGCGCGGCGGCCCGGTCGATGATGCTCTGGGCGATGTTGTCGTCAACCACGTGGGCCGTGTCGACCCCGTGGGCGTGGTCGATGGCCATGCGGTTGGTCACGTCCTCAAGGTAGGAGGCCACGCCTTCTGCATCTTCGCCGGCCATTTCCTCCGGCGAGCCCGGGTCGAAGTCGGGAAGTGCGCCCATCTCCGGCGTTACCACCACCAACTGTCGGCGATAGTAGTCGGCTGTCGGCGTGATCTGCAGGGCGGTTATCCTGGCCGACAGCGCCGCTGCCATGCTCAGCGCGTGGGATATTGCCAGTTCTGACAACGCCGAACCGTCCAGCGGCACCACGACGTTCTTCAACGATGTTCCCGGCGACGCGGGGCCGGTGACGGTGGCCCGCACGATCAGCATGGGGTTCGGGACGATGTGCAGCACCTTGTCGGTTACGCTGCCCATGACCCAGCGGGAGATGCCGCCGCGGCCGTGGGTGCACATCACGACCAGCGCGCCCGGATCGGTGCCGGCCTGGGCGACGATAACGTCAGCGGGCTGTCCGCGTTGGGTCGCGATGTTGACGGCGAACCCGGCGGCTTCCAAGCGCTGTCTCGCCGGCGCCAACGAGGCTTCCGCCCGTTCCCTGGCGCCCATCTGCAGTTGGTCGGCGATCCGCGGAGAGCGCGAGCCCAGCACGTTGCTCGGCAGCACGTCATACGCCTGCACCAGCTCCAACGGCACCGACAGCGAACTGGCCACCAACTCCGCGTAGGGCAGCGCCTGTTCCGCCAGGTCCGATCCGTCCAGCGGAACGATTACTTTCGAGTACATATTGCTTGATTCTCCAAGTTGCGGTTTATCGCGATTGACATACCGTACCGTCGCCGCGAATCAGTGTACCACCCCGCCGCTTTACACCGCCGCCACGATATCCGTATGCGAGAAATCCTCGCCCTTGTACAAGAGGGGAAGCCCCACACGGAGGCGAGGGCATATGCGAAAGTGTCTCCGAAGTTGAGCTGCGCCGGATGACCGCGGCCTTTGCCGTAGCGCTCGTATGCACTAGCCGCTAGTTCGGCCTGCTCAGCATCGAATGGAACGACAGTGATCGGCAATTCGGCGAGTCAGTTCGTGAACGCGTCGTCTAACCGCCGTGCCCCGTCCCATAGCAACGATAGACAGTTCCAAAAATGTTGCGCGGAAATTAAAACTGCGCCATCGATGTCAATTGCCTTGCGGATTTCGACGTGATCTGGTTCTTCGGTTGCCAACGCCATCAGTGCAGACGTATCGGCAACCATCACGGCGGTATGCCTTTGGGACGACCAGCGGCATGGTCCAAGTAACCTAGCTTATCCATCGCCGCGGCGTTGTCCTGCTCGCTGGCATCCCTGCGTTCACGGGTGTACAGGCGCTTGGGCTCGGCAGTGCTGTCATCGAGATAATCGAGCGCCATGCCCAACACCTGCTCAGCGGCGTTGGGACCACTAAAGCTCAGCCGTTCCGCGAGCAGCGCGATGCGAGTTTCAATGTTTACTCTTGTCACGGAAGACATCAGGGCTCAGCCGGCTACTTTGGCAATCCGGATTCGTCGTAGAGGTCGTCTTGCAACAATTGGGAAATAGACTTGCGCTCAGGGTTTGAATTGATTAGCCCGGCGACGTACGTGGCTCGGCAGCATTCGCGCATGGCCCGCATCTCTGCATCAGAGTACCATCGCTTGCGCGACTCTGTGCTTTCGTCCAGATAGTCCAGCGCGGCAACAATCACCCGCTCCACCGCGTCCGGCCCGGCAAAGCCCAGCCGCATGGCCAATTCAGCGATGCGGGCTTCCATTTCCGGTTCCAGTGGGGTGGCTATTTTGGTACTCCTTGGGGAGCTTCAGCGTAGCGAAAATCCAGTGCAGCAGCCGCAGCGAACCTCTGACTCCATCAAAAAGCGTCAGCCCACGCGCAAGAGGACCTCGGAGGGGTCCACGCCGCAACGGGACAACAGTTTCTTTGCGTTGCTCACAGCTGCTCGTGCGCTGATATTTCCTTCGTACACGAACGGGGTATCAGCGACGATCACCCGTTGGGAGAATGGGTTACCGGAAGGATGAACCGGCTCGGCGCTGACGATATAACGCTTCTTACTGGACTCAATCGGAACGTCGCGCTCCGTAAGCCGCTCGCGGGACCAGAGCCAACTAACCGTGTGTCGAACCAATTGATTCCAACTACTTAGTGGATGTTCTTCCCCATCGGGAAATCTAATTATTTCCGGGCTAGGGTCGCCAGGGTTCGCCGTCAAATGTAACAAGGCGCACCAATCGCCTGCAGGTGCCGAAGCAGTAGTGCGAACCGATGTTGATGGGGGCATTTCCAATGGCATTGGAACCGCGGCCTCTATGACCGATACAACGGGCTCTGGTGCGGGCACTGGCCGTCCCGAAGCTAGGTTGGGCCGCCAGAGGAGCAGCAGTTTAAGCGCACACTCATGGGACGGGGTGTTGGAGATCGACAAGTCCAGTATGCGCCGGTCACCCGAAAAAACGGACACGTCGTCGAGTATCCACCGATCACCATCGGTCAAGCCTGCATACCTGACTTGCTGCATCAATGCGTAAGTAAAGACTTGCTCTTGATGATTCGCCCGCTCTAACGGTTCAGAAAAATGCTTGGCTTCGATCAATGCAGCCGGCCGGCCGTTCCCATCCAACAGGGCGTAGTCGGCCCTACCGTTCCCAATGTTGTACTCCGGCGTCACTACCGAGGGGTCGGAGACTTCCCAACCCAGTACCCGCAACAACGGGTCGATCAGCGCCATGCGCGTGCGTGTTTCGTTCTCGCGCAGGTTTGGGCCGTGATCTCGGATTCGGCGTTGCAGAGTTTCTATGACGTCAACCAGCTCGTCGAGCATCACAATCCTTCCATTGGATCCAATGGTCAGGCGGCCGCACCGGCGGTAGACAGGTCACAACCCACGGCGCGCAGCGCTTCGGCGACCTGACCGATCGGGGTGCAGTAGTCCAGGCTCAACAAGCCGCTGACGTCCTTCTCGCTGATAGCCAACCGTTGCGCCAAGTCCGCCTGGGTGACCTTCTGCTCGCGCATGGCGGTGTACAGGTCCAGCTGGGCAGCGATAACGGGCTGCACCGTCAGCAACTCCTGCCCGTCCTGGAAAGAGCTGGGTGTGGGCAGCTCTTTGCCCAGGTCCACGTAGCAGCTCAGGGCCACCACCAGGCAATCCTCAGCGAGGATGATTGATTCCTTGAAGGTTTTGCCGCCGGTATGGGCGAATGGTATGTCGGAAAAAGAGACGAGGTAACCCCATCCGCCTTCGGTAGTATCGGGCACAATGTTGCACGGAAAGTTGTACTGCATCGTTCAGAACCTCCGCCGGTCAATGTTCAGGTCTCTGAGCATATCCAATAATAACCCTGGCGAGATTTCTCCGTGTTGCACGATGGTTTTCCGGTCGCCGATGTACAACGTTCCGTGGCTGCCTTTCCCCCGCGCCGGATCGTATTGCCATTCCATCCCATTGGCCCGCGCGTAGCGCCGGGCGCGCCTCACGAACTCTCTCCCATTCATCTAAAAGCACGGTTTCCCCATCCCAAAGGTCGGCCCTGAAACGTCCTGTCGAACCACACCCCTCTAATCCTCCAGCGTCGTTATGTCCCCCGGATCCAGCCCCAGCTCCTGCGCCTTCAGCAGGCGGCGCATGATCTTGCCGGAGCGGGTCTTGGGCAGCGTGGGCGTGAACTCGATCTCCGAGGGAACGGCGATGGGGCCCAGCTCGCGGCGCACGTGGAGTTGGAGGTCATTGACCATGCGGTCGGAGCCTTCGCTGCCCATGCGCAGGGTGACGAAGCCCTTGATGACCTCGCCGCGCAGCTCGTCGGGCTTGCCGATGACCGCCGCCTCCGCCACTTCCGGATGCGACACCAGGGCGGACTCCACCTCGGCGGAGCCGATGCGATGGCCCGCCACGTTCAGCACGTCGTCGGCGCGGCCCACCACCATGTAGTAGCCGTCGGCGTCGCGCAGGGCCACGTCGCCCGAGGAGTACACGCCGGGGATCTGGTTCCAGGTGTCAGCGAAGCGATCAGGGTTGCCCCACACCGTGCGAGAGAAGTGCGGGAACGGCCGACGGATCACCAGGAACCCGCCCTTGTCCGGCTCCTCGATGGGCTCCCCCTCCCGGTCCACGATGTCCATCACCGCGCCGGGCAGGGGTTTGCCGACGCGACCGGGGCGGGTGGTCATGGTGGCGGTGGTGCCCAGGCAGGGGCCGCCGGTCTCGGTCTGCCACCAGTTGTCGACCATGTGTGCCCCACTCGCCGCTGCCGCAGATGTGCTCGTAGGCCCAGCGCAAGGCTTCGGGGTTCAGCGGCTCGCCGGCGCAGGTCAGGAAGCGCAGGGAGCGCAGGTTGTAGCGGCTGGCCGGCTCCTCGCCATAGCGCATCAGCATACGGACGGCCGTGGGCGCAGTGAAGATGACGTTGACCCCGTATTTCTCGATCACCTCGTAGAAGATGGCGTTGTGGGGGAAGTCGGGCGCGCCCTCGCGGAACACGGTGGTGGCGCCGGCGACCAGCGGCGCGTAGACGATGTAGCTATGGCCGACGACCCAGCCGATGTCGGACATGCACCAGAAGACGTCCTTGTCCTTGACGTCCCAGAAGTTCTTGAAGTGGTAGTGGGTGCCGACCATGTACCCGCCGTGGACGTGGACCACGCCCTTGGGCGTCCCGGTGGTGCCGCTGGTGTAGAGGATGTAAAGCGGGTCCTCGGCGTCCATCACCTCGGCGGGACAGTCGATGGAGTTGTTGGCCATCAGCTCGTCGAAGTCGGTCTCGCCGTCGCGCAGGTCCTCGCGGGCCAGCTCGCGGCGGAACACGATGACGTGCTCCAGGCGGTCGCAGCCGACTACAGCCTCGTCGGCGATGCCCTTGAGGTCGACGCGGTTGCCCCGGCGGTAGCCGTAGTCGCCGGTGATCAGCGCCTTGGCATCGGCGTCCTGGATGCGGTCGCGCAAGGAGCCCACGCTGAAGCCGGCGTAGACGACGCTGTGGATGGCGCCGATGCGGGCGCAGGCCAGCATGCTGATCGCGCCCTCCGGCGTCAGCGGCATGTAGATGACGACGCGGTCGCCCTTGCCGACGCCCAGGGACTTCAGCCCGTTGGCGAAGCGGTTGACCTGCTGCGCCAGGCGGGCGTAGGTATAGACCTGCTCGGTGCCGTCCTCGCCCAGCCAGATCAGGGCCGCCTTGTTGCGCCGCTCGGTGTTGAGGTGGCGATCCAGCGCGTTGTACGCGATGTTGGTCTGCCCGCCCACGAACCAGCGGAAGTTGGGGTAGTCCCACTGGAAGACGTCATCCCACTTGCGGAACCAGTGCAATTCCTCGGCGGCCTCGGCCCAGAACCCCTCGGGGTCTGCGATGGACCGGGCGTACACGCCGTCGTAGTCGGACATGGTTGCCTGCTCGACGACGTGGGGCGGAGGCGGGATCTCCCCGGACTCCTGCAAGAGATGGTCAATCTGTCCCTGCTGAACCATAAAAGCGCACCTCGCACATATTCGTGTTGAGTGCGCCTATTGTAGCGGGATTGCCGGCGTCATGCCGACGCCTCTGCCTGGCATGTACCGGTCGAGATAAGGGCGAAACTCTGGGTTGGCCAGGTCGGCCTCGCTGGGCTGCAGGGCCATCTCGCCCAGCTTGGCCGATACCCCCGGTACTCGATCACGTCGATGGCCTCGGCGACAAGGGTGGCCGCAGCTGGCGGGCCACGGTATGTGCCTTCGCCCTGGAAACTTCCCGCTGCTACAATGAAGACCGTATCGCACATGCGACTCTTTCGCATACCGACGACCCGAAACCATGCCCCAATCATCGCCAAACACCCTCGTCCTCCCCGTCGCCGGCATGACGTGCGCCGCCTGCGTGTACCACGTGGGCGAGGCGTTGCGTTCCGTGGACGGCGTGACCGAGGTCAGCGTCAACCTCGCCACCGAGCG
This sequence comes from Geodia barretti, assembly GCA_030341885.1. Taxonomy (NCBI): domain Eukaryota; kingdom Metazoa; phylum Porifera; class Demospongiae; order Tetractinellida; family Geodiidae; genus Geodia; species Geodia barretti. Next base: position 8,445 of record CASHTH010000909.1, on the reverse strand, counting down.
CGCCACCATCAGCCTGGGTGACGCTGATGTCGCCGGCGCCCCGGATATGGAGACGCTGGCCAAAGCCGTAGCCGACGCCGGCTACCGCCTCGACACCAACCCGCAGACAGCCGACGGTGATCGGGGCGCCGGGCCTCGGGCGCAGGAAGAACAACGCCTCAGGATCCGCTTGATCGTGGCGGCGCTGGGTGGCGGCGCGCTGCTGCTCGGCAGTTTCCCGGCGCTGCCCTGGACGCCCGGGTTGCTGACCCTGTGGTGGTATCCGCTGTTGCTTTGGGCGGCGGCAACCCCGGTGCAGCTCTGGGCCGGCTGGTCGTTCTACACCGCGGGGTGGGCCGGACTTCGGCGGCGGGCAACCCAACATGCACACGCTGATCGCCCTGGGGACATCGGTGGCATACGGGTACAGCGTCGTGGTGGTGCTGACGACGCTGCTCGCCCCGGGCGCACTGGGTTCTACGGGAGCGCATCAGTTGCACTTCGATATGGCGGCCATTATCGTCGCGCTGATCCTGTTGGGGCGTTGGCTGGAGGCCCGCGCCCTGTCCCGCACTTCGGGCGCTATCGAGCGGCTGTTGGATCTGCGGCCGCAAACGGCGCACCTGATGGCGGCGGACGGCTCCATATCCGACGTGCCGGTTGACCACGTCGAGCCGGGCGACACCCTGGCCGTGCGTCCCGGCGAGCAGCTACCGGTCGACGGTGAGGTCGCCAGCGGCGCCACCAACGTCGATCAGTCGGCCCTGACCGGTGAAAGCATGCCGGCCGAGAAATCCGCCGGCGATCCCGTGTTCGCCGGTACCCTGAACGGAAACGGGGCGATCCTTATGCGCGCGACCCGCGTCGGCCTGGACACGACGCTGTCGCAGGTGATCCGCCTGGTGGAAGAGGCCCAGGGCTCGGCGGCCCCGGTGCAGCGTTTGGCCGACCGGGTCGCGGCCTGGTTTGTGCCGGCGGTGGGACTGATCGCGCTGGCGGCGGCGATATTTTGTGGCTGTTCCTCGGGCCCGACCCGTCGGTGCGGTACGCGATGCTAACCCTGGTTGCGGTGTTCATCATCGCGTGCCCGTGCGCGCTCGGGCTGGCGACGCCCACCGCGATCATCGTCGGCGTGGGCAGAAGCGCGGAGCGCGGCATCCTGGTCCGGAGCGCGGCCGCCCTGGAAACCGCCCATCGCGTGGACGTGGTTGTCCTGGACAAAACCGGCACGCTCACCACGGGGCAACCGGAAGTCACGGACGTCGTGTCCGCCCCGGGCGTCCTCCCTGCCGACCTGCTGCGTTGCGCGGCGTCGGTGGAAACGCTGTCGGAGCACCCCATCGGCCGGGCCGTTCTGCGCCGGGCGCATGACGAGGATCTGTCGCTCACGCCGTCCACGGATTTCGTTGCCCGCGCCGGCGCGGGAGTGACCGCCATGGTCGCCGAACGCGAGGTGGCGGTCGGCAACGCCGCGCTGATGGAACAGGTCGGCGCGCCGCCGCCCGACGACCTTGCCGCAGCAGCAACGTCGTTCGCCGAACGTGGCGCCACGCCGATGTTCGTCGCCCAGGGAGTCACGTCCTCGGCGTCATCGCCGTCGCCGACGCGGTGAAGCCGGGCGCGGCTGATGCGGTGGCGGCCCTGCATGGGATGGGAGTGCGGACGGCGATGCTCTCAGGAGACCGTCCGGAGGTGGCCGCGACGGTAGCATCCGCCTGCGGCGTCGGCGAGTACCAGGCCGGGATGCTGCCGGCCGACAAGGCGGAAGTCATCGCCGGGATGCAGGCCCAGGGACACACCGTGGCGATGGTCGGCGACGGCATCAACGACGCGCCGGCGCTGGCTCGCGCCAACGTCGGGATTGCCATGGGCGGTGGAACCGACATCGCCCGCGAAACGGCGGACGTCACCCTGATGCGGGACGACCTCGCCGGCGTCGCCACCGCTCTGCGGCTGTCTCGATCAACCATGCGCACCATCCGGCAAAACCTGTTCTGGGCCTTCTTCTACAACACGCTCCTGATCCCGGTGGCGGCCGGGGCGCTGTACCCGGTGTTCGCCGCGGTGGGGGGAGTGCCGGGAGGCCTGACGTTCTTCTTCGGCGAGGCCGGCTTCCTGAACCCCATCCTGGCCGCGCTGGCGATGGCGTTCAGCTCGGTTAGCGTGGTCAGCAACTCTCTGCGACTGCGACGGGCCAACCTGGGGTAACTTCCCGGCGACCACGGCCTGGTGCGCCCGTGGGGCCACCGCTGGTACAATCGGCCGCACAGACAGCACACGCCTCCGGAGACGCGCCATGGCAACCGCAACCGATCCGATCTGCCTGATGCAGGTGGATACTGAAAACCCCAACGGAGGAACCGGCGAACACCAGGGCCAGACCTACTACTTCTGCGCCCCGGGCTGCCGCATCGCCTTCGAGAAAGACCCCGAAGGCTGGGCAACGGGTCGCAACAAGCCCGTCGCAATGGAGGAACCCAAACCGCAGCCCGTTACGTTCGTGCGCCGGCTGTTCCGTCGCGGCGACTAGCCATCCGCACCGGCAAGACACCAAAAAGGGCGGGTTCCGATCCCGCCCTCTCAGTTATTCTAGCCGGCGCCAACGACCATCAGGCAGCCGCACCGCAACATCGCTTGAATTTCTTGCCGCTGCCGCAGGGACACTGGGAGTTCCTGCCGATCTTGCGGCCGGCGCGCGGTGCGGGAGTCGACCGGCCCGGCGATACGGCGGCCATGGGGCTCACCGGCGCGCGGGCGCTGCCGTTGGCCTGAGCCCGGGTCGTCGGCGCTTCCGGAGCCAACGTGACGTGGAAGAGCGTGTGGGTAACCTCTCGCTGCATCTGGCGGGTCAACTCCGTGAAGGCGCGCTGCCCCTCGGAGCGATAGACCGTCAACGGGTCCCGTTGCCCCACGGCCTGGAGCCCCACGCCCGTGCGCAGGTTTTCCATGTGGGTCAGGTGATTGACCCAGTGGGTATCGATGGACTTGAGCAGCAGCAGCCGTACCAGGGTCTCCATGTCCTCGGGACCCAGGGTGCGCTCCTTGGCCTCGTAGAGGGTTTCCGCGTACCCGTCGAGGATTTCCTCGATATGATCTCGGCGCAGCGCCAGAACCTTCTCCGGCGTGTCCAGCTCATCCGGCGGCGGGCAGATTTGCCGCAGCGCGCCCACGAACCCGTCCGCGTCCCAGTCATCGGCGTGCCGGGCCTGCAGGTGGGCGGAAACCAGCCGGTCAAACTCCGCGCCCAGCATGTCCAGGATGCGCTCGCGGAGGCCCAGGCTGGCCAGGATGCGGGAGCGCTGCTCGTAGATCACGGAGCGTTGCTGGTTGAGCACGTCGTCGAAGTTGAGCAGGTGCTTCCGCATGTCGAGTGATGGCCCTCGACCTTGACCTGCGCGCTGGAGATGGACTTGGTGATGAGCTTGTTCTCCAGCGGCTCGTCGTCGTTGAGGCCGGTCCAGTTCATCACGTTCTTGATGCGGTCACCGCCGAAGCGCTGCATCAACTCGTCCTCAAGGCGACGAAAAACTGGCTGCTGCCGGGATCGCCCTGGCGCCCGGCGCGACCCCCGTAGCTGGTTGTCGACGCGCCGAGCCTCGTGGTGCTCGGTGCCGATGACGTGGAGGCCCCCCAGCGTGATGACGCGGTTGTGCTCCTCCTGCCAGTCCTGACGGTCGGTGTCCGCGCCGCCCAGCACAATGTCGGTGCCCCGGCCCGGCCATGTTGGTAGACACGGTGACCGTGCCGGCGCGACCGGCCTGGGAGACGATGGTCGCTCCTGCTCGTGGTTGCGGGCGTTGAGCACCTTGTGCCGCACGCCCCCAACGGCGCAGGCGATCGCTGAGGGATTCCGAGTCTCGATGGAGGACTCGTTGCCGACCAGCACCGGTTGGCCCGATCCGACCGTTGGACGATGTTGTCTATCACCGCCTGCCACTTGCCTTCCGCAGTGGGGAAGATCAGAATCGCTGGAATCGTCCCGCACCATGGGAACGTTCGTAGGAACCGCAACCACCTCGAGGCCGTAGATCTTGTAGAACTCGTCGGCCTCGGTGACGGCGGTACCGGTCATGCCGGACAGCTTGTGGTACATCCGGAAGTAGTTCTGCAGCGTGATGGTCGCGTAGGTCACGCTTTCGCGCTGGACCTTCACGCCCTCCTTTGCCTCGACCGCCTGGTGGAGCCCGTCGGACCAGCGCCGGCCGTATTGCAGCCGGCCGGTGAACTCGTCAACGATGACCACCTCGCCGTCGCTGATCACGTAGTCCTTGTCCTTGACCTTCTGCACCTGGGCTACCACCGCGTTCTCCACGTACTGGACGAGGTGGAAGTTCTCGGGGATCGTAGAGGTTATCGACCCGCATGTGCCTCTCGGCCCTGCCGATGCCGTCCTCGGTGAGTGAGATGGCCTGGGTGCGCTCATCCACGGTGTAGTCTTCGTACTCCCGCAGGCGGGGCGCCAGCCGGGCGCAGTTGGAATAGTGCTCCACCGGCTGCTGGGCGGGACCGCTGATAATCAGCGGAGTACGAGCCTCGTCGATCAGGATGTTGTCCACCTCGTCAACGATGGCGAAGTGATGCGCCGGCCGGTCGGCGGCACGGGTCTGCACCTGGAGTTCGGCGTTCACCGCCATGTTGTCGCGCAGGTAGTCGAAGCCAAACTCGTTGTTGGTGCCGTAGAGGATGTCAGCCCGGTACGCCTCTGCGCGGGACACCGGAACCAGGTATTGGTAGCCGCCGCGGCCCACGTCGGTCAGCTCGGGGTCGTAGAGGAATGCCGCATCGTGCTGCAGGCAACCCACGGTGAGGCCGAGCAGGTGGTAGATGGGCCCCATCCAAATCGGGTCACGCCGGGCCAGGTAGTCGTTGACGGTGACGATGTGGACCCCGTCGCCGGTGACCGCGTTCAGAAATGCCGGCAGGGTGGCGACAGGGTCTTGCCCTCCCCCGTTTTCATCTCCGCGATCTTTCCCTGGTGCAAGACGGCGCCGCCAATCAGCTGCACGTCGTAGTGCCGCTGACCCAGCGTGCGGCGCGCGGCCTCACGCACCACCGCAAAGGCCTCCGGGAGCAGATCGTCCAGCGACGCGCCGTCGTCCACCCGTCGTCGGAACTCGTCGGTCTTCGCGCCCAGCGCCTCATCGGTCAGACTCCGTATGGAGTCCTCCAGGCGGTTGACCTGCGGCACCAGTTGGCCGCGCAGTTTTTCGGCGGCCCGCTCCGGCGTGTCGCCGACCATTTTTTTCAGAAACGAAACCATGCGTATCCCTCACGCTTGCCTTATTGTGGCGAAAGAAAGTACACCCTGCGAGTATAGCAGGGATGCCGGTATAGCAAGGATGCCGGGCGGGCGCAGTCAGCCAGCTATTGCTTGTGCTCACCGCGTGCGCGAACCGGGACCCTGTTTGCCGCAAATCCGCTGCTTGCGGGCCGTCAATCTAATCGAACTGGTAGGGGTAAACTACCTGCAGAACCCGCCCGTCGCGCAGGGCGTCGAAGTCCCGTGGGTAGCGTCGGGCTGCTGGAGCCAGCGGCGGATGACATATACGCACAGCGACGCCAGTTGCCCGCCGACGCTGGTCGCGGCCGGGGCTATCATCAGGTCGTCATACATCGACGGGTTGACCGAATCGTTCTCTTCGCTCAGAAAATCGGTCAGCGCCAGGGAAATGGACTGGGACTCCGCCCCCGCCATCAGCATCGCGTAATCGTTGACGCTCCACGACGACTGCATAATATCGTCGGGGTTCATCTGGGACATGACGTTCTCATCCAGGAACATGGCCAGCGCCAACAGGAAACGGCTGAATGCCAACCGCGACGGGTCCGTATTGCCGTAGATCGAGTTTCCTTCTGTTTTGCTGGCGGTCAGGAACTTGGCCTTGTCAATGGACGACACCAGCAGTGGGATCTCGCGGCGGATCAGGATGCTCAGGCAGTCCTGGATGAGCTCGGCGCGCCGGTCCGGCCGCCACGAGCGGAAGTAGCCAGTGCCCTGGTACAGGTCGCCGGGGCGCAGCTCGTTGGGCACGCCGTCGGACCCGGCCGGGGCGCCGAAATGGCGGCGAACCAGGGCGTCATACTCCCCGGTCATGGAGATGTACTGGCTCTCCTGTACCAGCAGTCCGGCGTGGACATGGTGCGGCTGGCTGGGGTCGTCGGCGCTGAGGCCGGTCTGGCCGGATTCACTGAGGAAAACCAGGTACATGGTAGCCTCCCAGGCTGGCGCGGCGGGACCTGTCGGCCCTGGCTGGGGTTGGCGGCGATGCCGGCAGTGGTCAGCATCGCGGGTCAGGAGCGGCTATTGAGCGACCGTCCGGAAGTCGACGTGGAGAACGTCGCCGGTGCGAGGCTGCCACTGTATCTCCGACGCAACGGCGGTGTACTCGCCCGATTCGCCGGCGATGGTCACGCGCAACGGCTCGCCGTACTCCCCGCCGGCGCGGCTGATCGCCAGCAACAGGGTGCGGGCCTGGCACTGCAGGGAGCGGGATTCGACGCCGCGGCCATAGAGGTGAACGGGCACAATGCCTCCGCGGCGCAGCGCCTTGACCTTCTTTCCAATGGTATCGCGGGTCTCGAGCTGGACGGAAACCGTCGGGGTGGTCATCGTAATCGGAACTCCTGCGGAACGTATGGCGGGGACAACCCCGATCGGAGCGCATATCATAGCATACAAGCTAATCCACGACGTGACACCTGTCAGAACGGACATACTGTTTGATATACTGGGGCAACCCTTCGCAATCGCTTTAGCCCGCCTTGGGGGCCACCCACAGTGTCACCCAATTTCATCCAAGAACAGCTTTCTCTGGCCTACGTGAGAACGGTAACGTTCAGTGGTGGTTTCCGCCTATACACCCCAACAGTCGATGACCACGGCATTGACGGTACCATTGTCGACCCGGATCGTCGTGGAGTGAACCGTGTCGATTTCCAGTTAAAGGCCACGACGTCGTACGAAGAAACAGAAACCGTCCTGGGATATGACCTGCGGATTCAAAATTTCAACCAGTTGATCGTTGAAGACGACGTACCCAGAATTTTGATTTTATTCGTCATGCCTCACGATGATAGTGAATGGTTGAGCCAAAGTGACGAAGAGTTGTGCTTGCGGAAGTGCGCTTATTGGGTCTCGCTGATGGGGATGACCCGCTCGCCAAACTCATCGACCGTGCGGGTTTATGTACCGGTAGCCAACGTGTTTGACCAAGACGGATTGCGGAATATGTTCCGCCAACTGCTCTGATTCACGGAGGCCGACAATGGACGTGCAAATCAGGGACTCCGAAGCGTTACGTCGAGTATCGCCGACTATATTGCGGGCTTACTTGGAAGCCCGCGGATGGGTCCAAGATGAAACTTGGCGCAATCGGATTATGGTGTGGTCGATCACGCAAAACGAACAAGTCAAAGAGATCCTGGCGCCGTTGCGTGAACAGACTGACGCCTACGCCGTTCGGATTTCCGAAGCAATCGCATTGCTCTCGGAAATTGAGGGGCGCTCGCAGTTGAACATTTATTACGACGTCATTGGTGCCGGGGCCGATGTGATCCGGCTGCGGTCGCTGAACGGCGTAGGTGAAAGCGGCTGGACACTTGGCGAAAGCGTGGACTTTCTGACTAGGGCTCGTGACCTGATATTAGCGGCGGCTCGCGCTGCCGAACGTCCTGGCCAGCTGGCCTACCGTGGGCGACCTAGTGGGGAAGTTGCCGATTATGTGCGTGGAGTAAGACCGTTGCCCGGATACGAAACCGGACCCGAGTTGACCCTTCATTCTCACGTGCCAGCTGGTTACGGTGTACAGTTGGATATGGGCGATCCTGTTCGGGCGCCTTTTCCCCGTCGCGTCACCATCGCTTTGAACGCCGGGTTGCATGAGGCTGTCAGGAAGGCAGAATCCGTAGTGGGTGGGGAGGGCATTGCTGACGCCTTTGGGGAATCGACGCCTCAAACCGCCAGCGCCAATTTGTGCGAAGCGGTAGCCGCTTTAGCCTACCGGGGACATGGGGTCGGAGTGAGTCTATCTTGGGCGGGGGTACGCGCTGCTGAAGCACCAAACAGCGAGTTCGTGTTCACAGAGAGTGCCGCCGATGTCCTCACTGAGGGGGCTACCCTGCTCCGGCAGAACAGCCCCTTCCCAGACGCCCACGTGAACGGGTGAAATAGTGCGACTTGACCGACAATCTCAAGAAGAGTTCGACGGTCAAGCGGTGGTCCTATACCAGCTGGACGACAGACCGGTGGCGTTGCATGTTCAGTTTGACATAAACGACCGCGACGAAGTACTGCGCGCTTTTCGAGACGGGATTGCAATCAGCCTATATGGCGATATCCACCGCCAAGGTCGCCAGTACGTGCTTCGTGAACCGCGCAACTTCACTGTGGCTGCTGGAACTGTGTAATCCACATCCTCGTACGAACCACGCCACCGAGTGAATCGTTCAACCAATTTACCCCAGCGC
>CASHTH010000908.1:0-11350 GCA_030341885.1 Geodia barretti | reverse complement strand
GTAGCCAGCTATCTCTCCAGTGCTCAGATGACGTGTGAAACGTCTGCAGAGGTCAGGTCAGTTGTGTGTGTGTGTGCGGGGGGCAGGAACAAGAACTTTAAAAACACAGTCTGGTACGGTGTGGTTAATATTTTTGTGCATGTGTCTGTGTGATGCATGCTTGTGTGAGGCAACATTAAGTCATTGTACTTACTTGGAACCAAATTCGTTTAAAAACCCAGAATCGATAGTAGGTGGCACCTTCAATTGCATGATGCGCACGTAAAACATATTTTATATACTAAACATTTGGCACTAGCAGGTCAAAATTTCAGCCAGGTGGAGCATGCAGCACAGATAGACCCGTTGAACATGTTTCCTGTGTGTACATATTATCACATCCCCACATATTTCTGCTACGTATATGATACAGGAGCATTGAAAATATTTTCCACTTAAAGAGAGACAAATTTGTCCCACTAAGTATGCTCTGATTATCACGTTTGATTGGGTCCCTGTCCATAATCAGTTAATTATTATTATAGGCGAATTTAAAGTATGCACTAATTGGGTGAAATTCTGGTCTGCAGGTGGTGGTAATGGAAGAAGAACTATTTCTATGATATGTGCAGGAGGTGGCTGTGAAAAATCGGTGCCAATTAGAACATTCAATCAACGCTCCACAGAGGGAAGATAAATAGAAACAACCGTGCGAGCAGTGAAAAAATTTGAGTTACGTAATAAATGCTGGAATTGCGCACAGCAGGCAGTGACGGGAGGGCAGGTGTTAGGAGCTCCACGGCATCTAGGATGGGCTCTTGCACCACATTCCACTACACACACTTATCCCAACACAAAACTACACATACGTACAAACACACGATGAGAATTTCTCAAAACGAGATCAGGAGGGTCAGCTATATATGAAACAGGCACTCCTGCCGAAAAAATCCAGCTGTGTATGTGTACTCGAATTGGACAGTGGAAGCTGGTGGTAATTGGGATGTAATGGGTCGACCATGAATTAGCACCACAGCTATTACAAGTGGCAACTACTCAAATCAATTTTTGGTGGCTATATACAGCAGAACAAAGGGACCGGGCGCGTGGAGGTGATAGAACATATGGTTGACTGTAGTTTATCACTAATAGTAACCACTAAGCTGTTACACTGGTGACGTATGCTTCGTGAGTTGTATGTGGTGTGATGTAATTACAGTAGTATGCCTGTGCACGTGTTTTTGGTACATTACACAGATGAAGAGGGAGGAGGAGAGGGAAGGAGAAGGGAAGAGGGAGGGAGGGAGAGGAGGGGGAAGCTAGGGAGAGGAAGGGAGGAGAGGGAGCGGGAGAGAGGGAGGGAGGCGAGGGAGGGAGGGAGCTGGGAGAGAAGGGAGAGGAGGGAGAGGAGGGAGCTGAGAGAAGAAGGGAAGGAGGGAGAGAGGGAGGGAGGGAGGGGGAGGGAGCTGGGAGAGGGAGGGAGGGAGGGAGGGAGGGAGGGAGAGGAGGGAAGAAAAGGGAGGGAGGGAGCTGGGAGAGAAGGGAGGAAGGGAGGGAGGGAAGGAGGGAGGGGAGGAGGAAGAAAAGGGAGGGAGGGAAGGAAAGAAAAGTGCAAAGCAGTGAGGGAGGGAGGGAGCTGGGAGAGAAGGGAGGGAGTGAGAGGTGGAGGGAGGGAGGGAGGGAAGGTGGGAGAGAGGTAAGAAAAGAGGGAGGGAGAAAGGAGCAGGGTGGGAGGAAGTGAGAAGTGGGAAGGATGAAGGAAAGAGAAGGAGAGGGGAAGGGAACCTATGTACCATGAAGAGGTAGACATTGGAAGACACAGAGACAGTGAACGGTTGCTGCAGCCCAAGAACTTCGAATGCCGTGCAATCAATGAAGGAGTCTGCAGGCGCTTGTTGGCTGTAGAACATACAGTTACAACTCCACAACATGTAACCAGCAAGCCAAAAATGGCATATATCTGGTCCATTTGGTATTAAAAAACACCAAAGTTTATGCAGCTACTGCAATATGAGATATTGCTTGTCTAGAACTTACATTGGACGATGACGAATTGATATCTCCATCTTAAAATAGTTATATAAGCTGGAAGCACTGGCACCGATAGCTTTCTTACCAGATTTTAGTGACCGCATCAGACGTTTACATAGATGGGCATGGTATAGATACATGGGACTATGACAGAGCATTTGTTACTGTGCTATAGGCTAAAGGTAAAATATAACTAATATAACTGGTAACAGGCACAAAAAGGCTACTCAGCTAAGGCTGAACTAAAACAGAAACTAGAGCTTACAAAACGACCACGGACGGTCTAACTATAGAGATCAAGGCTTTTGTAAGCCTCTACAAGAGAATACACCAAAGCAGCAGTCGAAATGTTGATACAGTTCAGGCTCTTATTCGGTTTCTCAGTCAAGAGGTGGCCATTTGCATCAGAGTAATACAGAGCAAGAGCGACAGATATTGGATTTCACAGCGAGAGGGGTCAAAGGTCTTCATGTGTGTACCTACGTATGTATACGTGAATTGGGTGCAGCACAGCCGGGGTCTATAGAGCTGATACGGTCCAGAGTGGATTCAACTTATGTCATACCACGTCATCTCCAGAACTCATAACACACTGCGATTGATGTATGCTGATGCTTGGGTACGACACCATGACATTTAAAACCCCCAAGAGCATAGTTAATCGTGCTTCCCCCGTGCTTAATGCCCTGTAGAACGAATGCCGTGCATTTTGGAGAGTGAGTGAGCGAGCAGTTCAATTTATTTGTGTGTATTTGGAATCACGTTGAACATTATGGTATGCACAGTGCCCATCACACATTAACATTTAGCATTCAGACGACTAAGTAGGCTCGGCTGCTCGCAAATAATAACTCATACATACATGTGGACGGGCATGGGTTGCTGTGGTTCAGTAGGGGCCACAGGAAGAGAGTGGAGGAGATGGCAGCAGTTAGGGGAGTCCCCGCGGCCGCGGCGACCGTCGCGAGGTTTGACAGATCCTGCTGGTGGAGGCCCATGGGGAGCAGCATGTGTCCGCCGGCCGGCTGGGAGCCCGAGGGACCCACCGTCGCTAAGACATCTGGTTCCAGTGGCTCTGATGTGTGAGTGAGTGTGAGTGTAAAGTGTGTGTGTGTGAGAGAGAGAGTTGGGCATTTGCATGTGCGTGTGTATGTGTGTGGTTTTGTATTGAGTGAAGAGAGAAGGAAGACAGACACGGTGAGTATAAATGCACAGGATTTACGTTTCTCTGCCCTGATACATTGCTTATGGTGTACGGGTATTCATTCAAATTATACAAAAGTACACAAGTAGCAGACTGGCATGATTTTTTTGAATACATTATGCAAAACTCGGTTGCACCTGAGCTAATACACCTTTCATATGGGTAACTCATGTGGCGTTGGTTTGCTCAAATGGAAATAAGAAAAACATCTTGTACTTCTTCCCCAAATTTTGATCTCATACGTCAACTACTTAACAACTAAGATAGTCTGAATTCATATCAACTACTTTACAAGATATTGATCTTCTACATCGACTTATTAACAAGACATTCCATCTTGGCTGGCCCAAAAGCCTTTCAGAGTGCACATTAAACCGACCATTACCCCGCATTCACCACCCTGTACTGTACTGGCATGTACATGTGCCCACACCGCAAAGTGCTGTTCACAAGAGGACCGTAAGTGGGTCCCTCAATGGACGGAGGGTTGGACCAGCAAGAGGGGCTCATTCTCTGTAAGCCCGCCCTCCAAGACCACCTCTATCTCTACCACAATGGGCACCCAGCAACGCTTCAATACGCGGACTCCAGACAAAGTCAATACAGTACAAATACATCGACGTATGTATGTATGTGTATATAAGTGTGTATAAACACAGAATGTGTACATACAGTGGATAAGTACACGAGTACACGGTGCAGGCATGCGTCTGAACACCAATGGGTGCACTTATGCCATCAATTACAACACGACCTGGGCAATTTGTATGGGGGATTGACCTGTAAGCAGAGGACGTCAAGTGGGCCATTCACCGACCGCCTTTGAACACTTTTCATAGCCTCGTTAGCACAGAAATAGCCATGAAAAAGGTGTAATGGCCCACTATGGCAATGAGCCACGGACACTGGCACACAGGTACACCGTACAAATCCCCGGATTCTCCTTTTGGGCCGCTGTATGCACAGTCCCTATAGAGACGTGTAGTACACATGTACACACAACCCATTGAGAGCATAACTCGTGAACCTACTGTATATGCATCCACGTGTGGGATGTATAATGCAATATGGAGAAAAGGGAACCGTTTGATGTGTGTACAGCTAATGTAAAACGGCAAGCTCTATTCAAACTAATCGAATGCCGGGCCTTATATGGGCACAAGAATGCCTGTTCAATACCACAGCCTTTTCGCGGTAGACGCTGGTAGACATATACATAGGCTTATCCCCTGCCTTTCAACAATGAAAGGAAGAAGGGGGCATTCACCATTTATGTTGTGTGTGGTCGGAATTTATTTGACTTACAATCTCGCTGATCCTATGCCATCCACCTAGCTACTCAGATGCTCCTCTTTCAATTGCTCCACCTTTATGTACTTATCCTCATGGAGACGCCCACCAACAGAAAATCATTTGTTCATGCACTCAGTAGCACCCAGCCCATGTATGTACATACGTATGCATAGTAGCTCAGTGGTAGATACATACGTATGCATAGTAGCTCAGTGCTAGATACGTATATGTTGCAGGAAAGCATGAGCCCTGTAAGGGCGAATGCTGTCCTGTCTGGGTACTGCAACAGATTTGTTGGATATCCCTAGACAAATGACATGTATGAACCCTGCTTGCACATGAAGGATTGTATAGGCTGATAAAATCCCCCAGTATATACCCAGCTTCATACATGTAGGTTGCCTAGGGATATCCAACAAGTATGCATAGTAGCTCAGTGGTAGATACATACGTATGCATAGTAGCTCAGTGGTAGAGCACTCGTCTAGAAAACAGAGTGTCGTGGGTTTGAGTCCCACCTACATCAGCTCTTGTTTCAGAAATACAACAGAGGAAAGCGGTGGTCTTAGATTCATGAGGGGAAATATGGCCCGGTATCCAACACGTATATAAAATGTGCACTGATTGCTAGGATACACACATCCATTGTTTCTTGCTCTGTAAACTTGATAATGGAAGGCCTTATTGCCCTCGGGATGATTTGAGAGTGAGTGACACAAAAAGAAATTAGGAAATTGTGTATATAGTGGATTGTCATGATTATGGAAGCCCCCTCTGACCCCAGGGGGTGACACATCTTTCTAAACACTCTGGTCAGGTTACTTTTACTGTTGACCAGAGTATTCAGAAAAAGTTAAAGGGAATGCGGCAGCCCAGGGGGCAGTATATGTGTATAAGAGCTACACTGTAACTACAAACTGAAACCCATTCTTCCACCGGCCCCTACTGCCTTTAGTAGCATCTATAAAAATCTAGCCCTTCTGTAGTACTATATACCATGTTCCCTTTAAGCAACATGCTTCATACATACATACATACCTTCTTTGATACTGAGTTCCTCGTGAGGCAGCCTAGATCCCTGGATTCTCCTGCAAAGATGACAATAACTTGAATAATACAGGTGGAGGTAAACAGGCAGTAACTACACATATATGTAGTACATAGGTGAGGACAGAGAATTTGGGTGAGAGGGAGGGAGGGAAGGAAGGGAGGGAGGGAGGGAGGAAGGGAAGGGATGGAGGGAGGGAGGGAGGGAAGGGAGGGAGGGAGGGAGGGAGGGAAGGGAGGGAGGGAGGGAAGGGAGGGAGGGAGGGAGGAAGGGAAGGGAGGGAGGGAGGGAGGAAGGGAAGGGAGGGAGGGAGGGAGGAAGGGAAGGGAGGGAGGGAGGGAGGGAGGGAGGGAGGGAGTCTACAACCCAAAAACCAGGTAAGGTAGGGGTATAAAACTTTGCACACAGGCTGAAATCTGTGACATGGCATGCAGTGTCTAATCTGTGAAGCACCAAAGTCTGTAGGTTGTTGATGTGGATAATGACGTATGTAAATGAAGAATGTGACATGAGATGCCAGAACAATGAGCTAGGGAAGCAGAAGAACAATGGTCAGTTGTCTTGAAATGCAGAGAAACACATTGCCAGGTATCCAGTCCTAGTCGCCACTGAATCAAGCTGAACAATGACCAGGAACCCATCGCCAATGAATTCATAATTAAAAGAACCATAATAGTGACAGCCAATATAATTGACAGTAGTATAGTATCGATAGCCCCTGGCACTCCGCCATGCGGCACTTTGCATACGTTTGTTTAGCTTTGACATAACTGGTGTACATAGCACACCCGTTGCCTAGGACACCAGATAAGGAAGCACATGGTCCAGTGCACACACGATTGTGTGGTACAATAGATGTGGGTTAATGTGTGTTGGAGAATAAGGTGGGGGAAGGGAAGGGAGAGGGAGGGAGAGAGAGAAGAGCAGAGAAGAGGAGAAGAGAGGGGAGGAGAGAGATAGAGAGGGGGGAGAGAGAAAGAGGAGTGGAGAGGAGGGGAGGGGAAAGGAGGGAGAGGGAGGAAGAGGGAGGGAGAGGGGAGAGAGAGAAAGAGGAATGGAGAGGAGGGGAGGGGAAAGGAGGGAGAGGGAGGATTAAGAGGAAGGGAGAGGAGGGGAGGGGAAAGGAGGAAGAGGAGTGGAGAGGAGGGGAGGGAAAAGGAGGAAGAGAGAGAAAGAGGAGTGGAGAGGAGGGGAGGGGAAAGGAGGGAGAGGGAGGAAGAAGAAGGGAGAGGGGGTGTAAACGGACAAAGTAGAGCACACATCACAAGGATAGAGAGCAGTGTTAGGAATATCAAACTCACCTCCTCCGACCTCTCTTTGGTGAGGAGAGCTCCAAGGAGTGCTGGTAGTATTTCTGCACATACATAGTATATAGAGAGAGTCATTGCAAACATGCACACCCCGAAAAAAACAATCCCAGAATCTACTAGCTACGGTTACCGCACATAGTGGGAATCTTTTGAGGGAGAAAGATTTCGTGTTTCAGTGGCAAATATGCCATTTGTGGATTGATGTGTACATACAGCCCACAGAATTAAAGAAACAAAATTTGCCCTAAACTGAAAAATTTGTGGAAATTGTTAAATGTTTTTCTGCCCGCTTTAGATAATACAAGTGCTTTAGATAACAGTAAGTGTGGCACCAGCACCACTGTAAGCAAAGGAACCAGGGGGGGGACGAAGAGGTGCAGAGGTGTACACACTGTCTGAGAGACCCAGGCTACGAACCAGGGGGGGGACGAAGAGGTGCAGAGGTGTACACACTGTCTGAGAGACCCAGGCTACGAACCAGGGGGGGGACGAAGAGGTGCAGAGGTGCACACACTGTCTGAGAGACCCAGGCTACGAACCAGGGGGGGGACGAAGAGGTGCAGAGGTGCACACACTGTCTGAGAGACCCAGGCTACGAACCAGGGGGGGGACGAAGAGGTGCAGAGGTGCACACACTGTCTGAGAGACCCAGGCTATATAGTGGATGACTGACTCTCTTAACTAGAAATGATAGAATGCTGTCCTTGCAACCGTCCATTCTGACCTTCCAGAAGTCCGAAATACTATTTTTTTGTGCTCATGTGATTTGTACGCGCCTGCTTTCACACTCCATATGCCTCGCGATGCACGTGCCACCCAAAGTCAAAGTGCTAGCTGAAGGCACACTTTGTTGGATATGGCAGCAAGCCTATAATAGCACAAGGTGTACATATGTACCAGAAGTGGTTTTAGTACTTAAGAGATCATGCTTACGGCCCACGCAATAAACTGCCACATGCTTACGGCCCACGGCCCACCGCAATAAACTGCCACATGCTTACGGCCCACGGCCCACCGCAGTGGGTAATGACAGAGTGCCTCCCATTAGCAACCCATCCCAGGGTGGGCTAAAACAAACAGTTGACAATGAAGGTATGACAGGGGCAGTTTTACAGATAAGGAAAATATTTTCTACTCTACACTTTAGTAAAATGTGCACCAATTCAATCCAAGATAGTGAGCTAGGAAGCTTAGTGGGCAGACGAAAGCAAAATGGAGTATGCAGTACGAGATTGGGGATGTGAAAATTAGGACACCCCATGGCACCATTGTGTTCTTCAAAACAAGCGGTGGTGGTCCCTAGGTATATACCAGTCACAGCCACAGTGTGAGTGTGAGTATATATATACAGCCACAGTGTGAGTGAGTGAGTGAGGGCAGGTGAGTGGTGGGCCCTCACCTCAACAAGTGGTCACACTCACACATGCTGGGCCTCTCCACTACCACCACCACAATGCCTTGAAGCACATGGCATCACAGGACCCCAAAGGGGTGGCTAAAATAACACAAATATCCATCCAATCACTGGTCCTGATTACCGATAAGAATAGAGACGCGCAGCCGCCGCAGCTGCCCGCCTTGAGGCAAGCATACCAAGACTAGGATCTTGCACAGAGGCAGGTATGTCGACTTATAATTGGTTGTCATGCCTTCCGCTTCACTACACCCTCACAATACTTTCATCAGTGAGGTAGTGCAAGTGCAAAGAAAACAGTTGAACAACACTCCATGGCAAAGACCCCTGTGATAGTTATTCCAACTACATCCCCATATAGTGAGGGTATTATACAATACCAAAGCAAAACGCCCCAGGGCAACACAACAGCCCCTGCACAGTCTAACAGCGGCAGTTGGCTAACAGCGCTGTTGATGGACATTGTACACTATGCATCACTTAGGCTGGGTTCACAATTAATTATGTTGCATTGCTCCATCACGCCATGCAGCTTCAGGTTGTGCAGTGAAGATAGAAATGGATTCTATCCTCGTGACGCGGAGGCGCAACGGTACAATGCGGCATAACCTAGCCGCTTGTCCATTTTTAACTGTTAATTCACAAATCGTGATGCCTTAATCTTTAGATCTGCCTTTTTTAACGTGCTGACGACAAACAAACTGATCGCATAACCCCCTGTGCATGAGTGCGAGATGTTACACATAAATCATGTGCATACACAAAAGGTGGTTTAAGTACCTGTTCAGCAGGGTTCATGTTGTGTTTTCTGAGGTACAGCGTCTTGAATTGGCTCAGTTTTATCCCTTTGTATCGGATCTGTATATGGTAACAATTTATTACCAACACAATAAGCATTTACCAAATGTGTGAATCGGATAATTTGACTACAACAGGCACACGCTCTCAAACTGCCGTGTGAAAGTGAGGCAAATAAGGCTAACATCGTTTTCACCATAGCAGAGCAGTTGGCTAAAAGGCGCGAGGTGTAGCTGCATGGCAAAGACCAGTGAGGTGTAGCTGCATGGCAAAGACCAGTGACCCAGGTGTCTACTGTGACTGTATATACTTCAGTTGGTGTGACATTGAAACTTGTTATGAAGTGGACTCGTACATTAATATACATGGTCCTGCCCCCCCCCCATTGCCAAACTCGAATATACTATACAGCTATAGTGACTACACTTGGAAGGATGGTAAAGTTGAACAACAAAGGGGGCACTTCAAGCAGCTAAGTATCACATGCCGTATTGGGGGCAACTTATGAAAAAACCTTTCTCAGCTATATTATTTTGTGGTAGGTGAGGACATTATAATTATGCCTATCCCTATATACTAAGTACTACTACCGTACTTAGTGATATTGCATGACTGCGATCGTGTGGAAGTGAAATTTTGAGTGAAACGTTTACATTTTCTTCATTATACAGTATGCAATGCATGAAGGGGGGTCATAAAACTGATCTATCACTGCTCCTGCGCATGTTTCACTCAACTACACGTACACCATTGTCTTGCTACCTGTTTAAACAAGTCACTCTTCAAAGAAGGCTACGGTAAGGTAGTCAAAATGAAAATATTCCGAATACTTCCAACAAAAGAACTTTTCTTCTTCATGACTTTTAACATTCCCCTACCATCAAAGGCACCTAAATATTAAACCCCTTGGATGCCATTGGTATATATCCCCTTAAATAAGCAGAAATTGATGTATAACATATTAACGCCTAGTATTATAAGCCCCATATAAATTCTTATGGATTTACGGAGGCTCTGGACATACATATTATAATATGTCCGTGGTTTGTTAACTGTTGACACGTTAACCCGGGGGATTGGCCTTTAACCCTTTTCCCATGTCCACAGGTGAGGTATAAATACCTTTAACCCGTTTCCCTCTGTTGACAAGGAATTTGGTATCAGTGTGTGTGATATTTTCCCTTGTTGACGGGGGATCGGAATGTCAGTATTACGTGTATTTAACCCTTTCCCGGTGTCTATGATGAGTTCCTTTGCTCTGCATATGCTACCATAGATGAAAACACACGTAATTATTCGAGCTGGTTAATAGACCCACGTGTCTTCAAACACAAAACCACTGTTTTGATATACTGGGATAGGGTTTATTTACTACCCACAATGTGAATGGACTGTATAATTACAGAGGAACCTCCGAGATAGGGATAGGGACAGCCTCTCTACAAAGGACACTTGTTTCAAACAAATGCTAACATTATTTGACCTCCGAGATAGGGACAACCTCTCTACAAAGGACACTTGTTTCAAACAAATGCTTTTCATTATTTGACCTCCGAGATAGGGACAACCTCTCTACAAAGGACACTTGTTTCAAACAAATGCTAACATTATTGACCTCCGAGATAGGGGATCAACCTCTCTACACAAGGACACTTGTTTCGAACAAATGCTACATTATTTGACCTCCGAGATAGGGACAACCTCTCTACAAAGGACACTTGTTTCAAACAAATGCTAACATTATTTGACCTCCGAGATAGGGACAACCTCTCTACAAAGGACACTTGTTTCAAACAAATGCTTTTCATTATTGACCTCCGAGATAGGGACAACCTCTCTACAAAGGACACTTGTTTCAAACAAATGCTAACATTATTTGACCTCCGAGATAGGGATAACCTCTCTACAAAGGACACTTGTTTCAAACAAATGCTAACATTATTTGACCTCCGAGATAGGGACAACCTCTCTACAAAGGACACTTGTTTCAAACAAATGCTAACATTATTTGACCTCCGAGATAGGGACAACCTCTCTACAAAGGACACTTGTTTCAAACAAATGCTAACATTATTTACCTCCGAGATAGGGACAACCTCTCTACAAAGGACACTTGTTTCAAACAAATGCTAACATTATTTGACCTCCGAGATAGGGATAACCTCTCTACAAAGGACACTTGTTTGAAACAAATGCTTTTCATTATTTAACCTCCGAGATAGGGACAACCTCTCTACAAAGGACACTTGTTTCAAACAAATGCTAACATTATT
>CASHTH010000907.1:0-37224 GCA_030341885.1 Geodia barretti | reverse complement strand
GCTCTGGTGTTGCTGGTTGTCCTGCTGTGTACTATTGTTGTGAGAGATAGAACAGATAGAATAAACGGTCGCTCAGAGGATTAGGGATTAGAGCCTATCCATTGTTATTGATGATTGAAATTTCCGCCATCTATCGCGGGCGGCGCGGCGGCGGACCGTTCGCTGCACCGTAGCTCGCGTGGCTTGATGGCGGCACGTCTTCTTCACTTCCACGCAAGACGAACTGTGGTCACCGCGTACTGTACTTACTGTAATAGTTAATGCACCATTTTTATGCTGTTCCTTAACCAATAATGTTGCTACAGTATGTAGCAACACGCGCGCTCTGCGATGTACCATCGCTGCGCATGCGCACCGAACAATTAGCGCGCCGTCACGTATATAAATGCGCTGCGCACAGGGCCGGCCGTTAACGCATGCATGCATATGACGTGACCACGGCGGCGCACGCTCTTGAGCAATTCTGGCTTGCTATATAAAAAATCAACCTATCATTAACCCTCGGCGCGCATGCGCAGCAGCTCCGGCTCTCCATATCTACCGCACATGCACGAGTGGAATATTCCCGTTTATTAAATCTCCCAATTAGTGCGCGTGCAGTCCAATTATTCCAGAAATTATGCCGGCATAATAGCCTCACCCCCTACTGAAATTGCGCCGTCACAGGAATCTGACCGGACCGGCGGTATATATACATCCTCGGCACTCGGTGGATCGACGGTCACCTCTACAGAGCGAGTCATCCAGTTTATTCAGAACCTGCACGCTGAACGTCTTCGCCGTCAACTTGCTCTCACTCAATCGACTACCCCATAGGCTACAGTACTCACCTTCAGTGGAGCGTTATAAAGAAGAAGAAGAAGAAGAAGGGATCTGCAAGACGGAAGGGCCGTGGCGGATGTTACACGATGGCGATAGAGCATAAGAAGTGGATCCTGAGGTGTATTTGTGTCCTGGTTATTGTCGCGACGTTGTTTACCTTCCGCGCCAAATTCGGACCCGCCCCCCTGAACGCCGGACAACAGCACTACCGACCGTCGACTTCTACAAGTCCAAAATTCAGTCGTACTAGCTTCCAACCTCACAAAGGCAGTTTTACTTCTTTCGACAGTGCTCCATCTCAATTTCTAGTAACACAGAGTGAGAATAAGAAGATAATCATCACTAATGCTAGTCTCAACACTTCCCTTCAATCTTTGGACCCGCTTAGCACAGAGGTTGCCATGATGGACTCACTTGGTGGTGGATCCACGTCACAACCACCTGTGCTACTAAACGCTACATTTGCTCCACTAACCCCGAATGACATCAGAGACCTAAGGACCTTCGTCATGTTCGTAGGGTTTGGTAAGACTGGGCATAGCATCTTGGGTTCGCTGCTGGACGCCCACCCTGACATCATCATAGCTCACGAATACGGCTTTCTCAGAGACATCACTAAGGCCTTCGTGAGTAGACCAAATTGGGCCCTATTGCTATTCAACAAGCTCTACAATAATAGTCGCACAAGTGTGTTGAGAGGTTGGAGGAGCCAGAGTAATAACGTAAAAGGGTTACACTCTTGGCATAGGTGGAAACTCGTGGCAAGGCAGGTTCCGCCAGTTAAAGGTCATAGGAGACAAGTCGGGTGCCCAGACAGAAAATACACACTATCTTGATAAGACTCGATGCAAATACTTTGTTGAGGGATTGAACAGAACTCTTGGAGTGCCAGTTAAAAGCATCCGTGTGTTGCGCAACCCCTATGATACAATAGCCACAAAACGTGCTGGTAGCAAAGGGTGGTAATCATGGTCTTGCAAGAGCAAAAAACTCCTCACAGGCTGCGAAATACTCTCAATCTACAAAGGATCTGGATATAAATATTAAGAGCTTTTTCAAACTGACTTACAAAGCGAGTAGAGTGGTAAGTCAGTGTCCCATATCAGTTCACACTATCCATTTGGTTGATTTGATTAACCAGCCACGCTTTGTAATGAAACAACTGTGTGAGACAGTGCAGGTGGAATGCCACTCTGACTACCTTGACTTGTGCCAGGAGAAGGTGTTTAACACTTTGTCCAAGACGAGGTACCTTGTGAAATGGTCTCGGAAACAGATAGAAACTGTTGCCAACATGATCAAGAGATACCCCGAATATTCACGTTATTCATTTGAGTGTGATTGCTGACTTTATTAAATCGCCATCACGATGAGTCCATGCAATTGTCATTGTAGAATTCACTGTCACACCCAAACAGGACCACCTCAACAGCTATGCAACCAAGCGGTTCATGCACAAGACCATAGTGTAACTTATGACAGCAAGTCTCTTAGATAGAGAATGAAGAATGGTAGAGAAAGCATAGCACAACTTTGTCGGTGTAAGTACCAAATGCATAGCAACAGCACATTAATTGGCAATTAATTAACACCATTACCATGATATATACTAATGAATGAGAATAGCCTTATTAGAATTGTGGGGTTTTTCAGTGTGAAGCCATGCTAAGTTGGACATGTGCATAACTGAGTTGATTCCAAGTTGGAGAGTATTGTCACAGAATGACACATTGCATTCCAAGTTTGTTCTTAGGTATCCATGAATATTGAGCCTCTATAATACTCAGTGAATTTAGCCCTGTAAGCTCATAGATAGATCTCTGTTGCTTATTGGCTGGAGGTGCCAGATGGGGAGTGTAGAGCTTGGCAGGAGGTGGACTGTGAGGGTCTGTGGTGCTCTGGTGTTGCTGGTTGTCTTGCTGTGTGCTACTGTTGTGAGAGATAGGAAAACCCAGCAGAGGAGAGGCAAGGACCAACTGTCAGCTGTATTAGGCCACCACAATGTCTCACTGGATCAGTCTTTAGTTGTGACTCGAGTGGCTCTGGTGGCTCAGAGTAAAGTGGCCACAATGAACGAAAATGATGTGACTGAAAGCCTTTCTCGCTCTACCACTGAAAACAAAGGGTTAGTCAATCCCACAATAGAATCTGCATTGCCATCAGCCCATGAAGAGCGTAGTCCAGAACTAAGGCCAGCACCTAAACTACAAGCCAAGTTCATTCCACTGAAATCTAGTGAAATCAATGGACTCAGGCTGTTTGTGTTGTTTGTTGGGTTTGCGAGAAGTGGACACAGCATCATTGGCTCACTGCTGGACGCCCATCCAGACGTAATCATAGCTCACGAGTACAATATACTGAAGGATGTTCGGAAGGGCTCGGGGAACACCAAAGGCGCTGTCCTCTCCCTCGTAAACAAACTGTACAAGAACAGCCACGACAGTGCAGCTAGTGGCGGGAGGAGTAAGAAGAAGGGCCAGAAGGGCTACACACTAGACACGTCTGGAGGTTGGCAGGGGAGGATTCGTCGGTTGAAGGTGGTGGGAGATAAGGCTGCCGGGAAGATAGTCAAGGAACACATGCACGATACTTCCAGGTGTCCTGACATCATGAAAATGATGAACGCTACTCTTGGTGTTACTGTGAAAGCGATTCGCGTGCTTCGTAACCCCTACGACATAATAAGCACAAGGGTATTATACAACACTGTGACTATGAATGAAATAGCAAGTGCAAGAAACCTTTCTTCACAAACTGTCAAATACAAACAGCCTGCTCTATTGGCAAGACAAATAAAGCGTTTCTTTGAGCTCACCTCTCAAGTGAACAAAATGATAACAGAGTGTAACTTACCTGTTCAGGATGTGCACCTGGCAGGCCTTATCCACAGGCCACGCTCAGTAATGAAAGAACTTTGTGAGGCAGTTCAGGTGGAGTGTTACTCTGAGTACCTCGATTTGTGTGAGCAGAAGGTTTTCAAGACTTTGTCCAAGACGAGGTACCTCGTGGAATGGTCCCAACCACAGATAGAAACGGTCGCTCGGAGGATTAGAGCCTATCCTGAGTTCTCCCGTTATTCTTACGACTGCAATTGTTGATTGATGATTGAATGAAATATGAAATTCAAACACTCGGCGCACTGTGACGCGCACGCGTAAGTAAACGCATGCGCTGTACCACTAATTGATGGCTGAGTTTAGTTTTAGATGTTACTCATGGTCTCTTGCCATCTCGCGCAGATTCTGACGCGGGCTAACTAGACTACTAGATAGCATGCGAGAGGCGATACACACCCCATGTTGCATCTTCTGGTGCCTCCGAAGTACATACCTACCAACCTGCAGGAGTAATGTGTCAAATTTGCTTGATATGGAGTATTTTTGTTTGAAAATGCTGCATGTCCATTCACAATGTATCATCACAGGTTAGCACAAAAAAGAGGGATATGGCGACTTTCTGGTGGGATAGGCAGTATTTTTGCTTGATTAAAGCTGGATGGTTGGTAGGTATGGAAGTACACAGAGCACGCAGATCTTCGCGCTCTAGCTTTGCAACGGAGCAGTTTCAGAGAAAACCGTTCGAAAGTTCTGACCTTCATTGCCCGTTAAGTAGGTCGTAGATATCCTTTGTGAGACGAAAGAACACCCGAGAAGTGAGATGTAACAGACACAGACACACACACAGACAGACACCCAACTACAGTACCCTCGCTGCGCATGCGCGCCGAAGGCAATGAAGATTTCATGTTTATACTTTAACTGTTTGACTGTATGCATATGCCCCTTGGGTCTTGCAAAATGAACTTTGAACTTTGAATGAACAGAGGACTGAGTTTGCGATTTTGAATTTTCCGCTATCTGATCGCGCGCGGGCGCGGGCGTGGGCGGTGTCGGCGTGCGGACTTTGTGCGCATGCGTAAAATAGCTACGTCCTAACTCGACTCATCTTCCGTTTTCACTTCACCGGGTGTCTTCGTTACTGTTTGTTGAGAACGTAGGGATAATGTGGCGCTCTATCGCTGCGGGTTGTCTCCTTCTCTGCGCGGCCCAATTCGCCTGGAGCTTGGGAGAGTACTCGCGAACGGCCAGTTACGATGACCAGATCGTCGTCCGATGGTGAGACATAAGTTTGTGTATAGCTACAGAGTCTAGCGAGTTGTTCCGTGTGATGTGAGTGTTTATGTGTGTATAATGTAGACGGAGAAAGTCTCGTACATAGGCAGCAGTTGGGAGGGGCTGGATGCTCTATTTTATTTTATGGTGGCCTGTTCAGTCTCGAATCTGATATGATTCACTCTCTATCACTCAGTACCGACAAGCTAAAAGGGACCATCCAGTTGCTCCAACAGAACACGGATCTGTGGCACGTCGGTCAGGACACCGTGGACCTCCGCATGGCCCGGCGGACGTTTGCCAGGGTCCAGCAATACATCCCCGAGTGTCGTGTCCTCATTGACAACGTCGAGGAGCACATACAACAGGCAGAGGCCGAGATGTTCCCGGCCAGACTCCAGGAAGAGGAGGTGTGGGCACAGTCTGTACTGGAGAGTGTCCTCAATACAAAGGTGATTTTCTATTGTTGCTGTTGAACATGAAAATGCGGGTTTTCGTGTGTGTATGTCATCATGTAGCACACACCAAAAGCCTCGTTCTGTAAGTGTGGCTATTATGCACCAGGCAACTTGCAGTGTCTTAAAATAGGTCAACCTGCTATATATAATGCCAGCTATGTGACAAATAAGCCACCTCTTTACGGTTAATGAACTAACTGGTTATGAACTAACTTGCTATCATACACTGGGTAGGAGATAGGTTGTCTTATGTGTGGCACGCCTCTAGAGAGGCTAGCATAACAGACGCTGCTTAAGAAAGAGAAGCAGTAGTTGTGAGAAAGTCTTAGTGAAGCAAGCTTTATGGTTAATGAACTAACTGGTTATGAACTAACTTGCTAAGGTTGTATTATGTATGGCACGCCTCTAGAGAGGCTAGCATAACAGGTAGATTCAGACGCTGCTTGAGAAAAAGAAGCAGTAGTTGTGTGAAAGTCTTAGTGAGTTCCTTAAAGCAACCCTAGAACCCTTTCTTAGCCCATGCACCAGTGAATTAACCCCACACCATGTTGCAACTTCCTGCTTGGTGGTGTTTTTCCTTGTAGGAATTTGTTTTTGTACACAATCACCTCCACATTACCCTTTACACTGAATTTCAGCATCTGTCCAAAAACATTAGCACCACCTTTTTGTTGTCCTTCCCTACCTCCCCCCCCCACAGTTAGCTAGCGTATGTATCTGTAGTGAGGAAGGAAGCAGTGTGTTCAGTTAGTGCACATGTATTCCAGAGAAAGGAAGCAGAGTACATAGTTGCTGTTCCTGGTAGTGAGTGCCAAGGTAGTTAATCAGTCACCACTGAGGCAGTAAAAGTCAATGGTGGATATATAATATATGAAACACTGCAGGAACCTTGTTGTGTTACAGTGCAATTTAATCTTCTGAGAAGTTATGCACTTTGGCTTATGGGAGGACAAGGCATTGGTTTATGCTCCAATGCATACATATGCATGTAACTCCAATCTGTGTCACTATCATGTAGCTATTCCATTCACATGTTGCCACACAGGGAGCATGTTGTGGTCTGTTCCTAGTATAGCCTCTGTGATGATGCTTGGGTTACTAAAATAGAACTGAAGTCTGCAGGAACCTGATCGGGGTGTATCCACTGCCGTTTGTCCATTCTCTCATATGACATCAGAGTGTACCATACCACACCCCCCCACACACAGGCCCCTTACCTACATCCTCTGTGTGTTTCTCTCTCAGGCAAGTCTAGCCGAGTGCCAAGCGGCGATAGAGAACTGGGAGAAGGCCAGGTTCCAGGAAGGAACCAACGCTTGGTTTCAAGAATACGTAAGTCACCGAGGAATCTGATATGCATACTCTAGACATACTTTCACTGTTTAGCACACCTACACACAAACATCTGCGTGTACAATCACCTATCGGCAAGCTAACACACGCGCCATGTTTCACATAGTATACAAGCTACTTATGTAAGGTACGGCTAAAATCTTTGGTCGATAAAGAGTTTCATGAAACCATGAAGGCTGAATAAGTTTGCTCTGTTGACTGGCCGACTTTATTCGCAGAACTGAAAAGGTGCTTTTTAATGATACGCGGACGTGTTTTGCAGTTTTACAAAGACTTTAACTTACACGATGTGCTCAGTTTTGCTCGGTGTAATAATTTCCCGCCCACGCTGTCCTCTCCATCGTAGCATACCTACGATGCAATAGTCATGTGGTACCAGAAGGAGGCAGAAGAGCACCCAAACCTGGTCCGCTACGTCAGAGTATAGGTCAGAGCTACCTGGGCCTCGACATGCCCGCTGTTCACATCACGGCAAGTAGCAACCCCGAGAGGAAGAAGATTTACTTCCAGTGCCAGATCCACGCACGTAAGTCCCCCTCATATCTCCTTCCCCACGCCCTCTCGTTTACAATATTATCGGAGTTGGGTTGTTAGAGACAAACTTTCTTTTAGTTTGGATTCTAGAAGAGGGGTTCCATGTACATTTACTGTGTCTATCCACTTAGCTACCAAGTGCCTCCAGCTAAGCTCAACTGTGTGAAGAGACTTTGCACACCCTCTTTAGAATTATTAGTATACGTGAAATGACCTATATGTGCTGTTTTGTTTTTTACGAGTCTACGTTGGTTTGTTTTCCAGGAGAGTGGATATCCGGGGCGGTCTGTATGTACATTGTGGATCAGATGGTCACCCTTTATGATGAATCAGACCCTCAGGTCTGTTTGGATTATAATATCACGTTCCAAGAGAGAGAGAGAGGAACATGACCGTGTTATAATTATATGATACTTCATGTGCAGGTTACTGGGATCCTTGACAGTGCGGAAATAATTCTAATCCCTTTCGTCAATCCCGATGGATATGTGGTGAGCCCATGCACCCACTCTGTATAATCGCACTGTGTATGTTTCTGCACCATGTGTTGCTGATATAGTGCATTACCATATGTACCCATTCGTCTTCAGTATACGTGGGCCCACGATCGACTTTGGAGGAAAAACCGTCGGACGGTTGGGTCGCAGAGCGGGAGACCTAATCCCTGTGTGGGTGTTGACATCAACAGAAACTTCCCAGAGGGCTGGAGAGAGGTTCGCATCCCTACACTGCATAGTCACTTTGAATTCACCTGTGTGATAAGTAGGTGGGGTTGTTACACCAGGCTGGGTATGGTTCATTGTCAATGGTCAGACTTCATGCAGTGCAAACTCTCGGTGTGCAAACTAGAAGTGTGTGCATCAAAAAGGCATATTCCACCAAACTTTCACTTAACGCACGTGCATTACTTCTAATTATTGGCCATCTACCACACATTTTCTTGCATTAGCTATGAAAGGTAGAAGCTATCTTTTGCTAGTGCTGAAGCTGACACAATCGCTCTTTGGTTGCCAAATTTGCAAACTAGCATGCAGGCAGACACACAGAAACTAAAGATCCTAGACCGCTCACTGCTCATGCACACTGAGGGAGGGTTCTCTCTTTCTCTCCAGGGAGGAAAAAAGTCCAACAACCCGGTCGAGTGTTCAGAAGACTATGGCGGACCGAACCCCATGTCAGAACCAGAGACTAGGAACATCATCAACTATTGGAAGGCCAACGGACCCATTGTGGGAGCTATCGACTGGCATTCCTATGGACAACTCATTCTTCATCCCTGGGGTCAGTTAAATGGAGTAGGGTGATGGAACCCATTTAATATGGACAAAAACGTATACGTATTAGCAACTTAGAAATGGGGATGCCTTATTAGAGGGGTGTCCCCATTTCAAGGGTGTCTTTTGAGAGAAAGGGGTTCCAATGAACCAAACACCAAAGTAATAATTTTGAAAAACAGCAAAATTTTGACGAGATTGCCATAAAAAAACAAAACAATGCCATTCATTGCCAGCTCTTGTACGTTGTTTGTGTATGTTGTTGGTCTTAAGTAATGGCAATTTGTTGGATGTTCTTGTTTCTTTGCACAGCCTTTACGAAGGACGACCCTAAGCACGATGAACAGATTAAGCAACTCGGAAGTAATATGGCCAAAGCTATTAAAGAGGTCAGCCTCAAAATAGTCCTCCCACTTTCTGATTCAATATTGCGGCATTCCCCAGGTCCATGGTACTGACTATACATCAGAGAAATCCATTGATCTCTACCAGTGTTTTGGAATAGCTAGCGACTGGTAAGAGAGAACCATGTACAATCGGGCAATATTGACGACGAATTCACCTAAATTGTCTGAATTGCACAATTGTTTTAAATTCAGTGCCGACAATACTGTCTTTTGCACTCACCTTCATCAAAAATATATATGTTGCATTCATTCTAGTATGTCAAATTATGGAGTCATTAGTGGGCTGCATCTTGAGGGAATTGATATCAAAAACACAGCAGTTTGCTGCCATTTTCAGTTAGTAAAGCAGTGAACCTTGTTTATTCGCAAGCAAAAACTTGTGAATTCTTTCCTATTACAGCAGTAGACAAAATGTGGACATCTTTGCCACTTTACGTTATCATCTAGAGCACGCTTTGCATTTATTTCCGTTGGCATCATTCCCCACCAGGTTTTACGGCGACGATGCATCTTCCACCAACGGAGGTTACAGAGCTGTTGGATATGTCATTGAACTGAGGGACACTGGAACTAAAGGATTCCTCCTGCCTCCTGACCAGGTGAGAGACTCAATGAAACAGGTCTACCACTCAGTCAACAAAACAAGGGGACCTCTGTATATAACAAGGACAAATGTTTGATTATATAACCCCTGAAATAGGGAAATGTCACTAATAATACGGACACTTTCTTCTGTCCCATTGGTGTTTGGATTATTTTCTCTCCTTCTCTCTCAGATACTTCCAACGGGGCAGGAGATATTCCCAGCTGTCCTCCTCTTTGCCAAGACTCTCCTGGAACACCCCATCTCCTATGCCGCCCACGATGCAATGGTTCAGAGCGAGGGGTTTTCACCCATGAGGTTCCGTGGTCGCTATGGCTCTCAGTACAACAGCTGATATATGTCGTGGACACTCAACATCGCCAGTAATACACGTTACGTCGTCTCCTCTGGGTCATGAATCATTCTTATCATTATTATTATAGTGTACTTCATTGTAGTCGTCTAATATTAGAGAGATTGTAAACATTAAAAATGGAGAAACATTAACTAAACATTTGTCGCTGAAGTCTCAAACCTAAGTTGCAGGAATTTTGCGGAATAATGGTACTCCAACAAAATATATTTTTTGTGAACTGGTGATTTATAGTCTCATTCCCAGAGACCTCCCCTTTAATAATTTATCCTATATTATTTTCATGCATGACATATTGCATTGCACACCAATTCCTCAGAGGCCAAAATTAATAGAGCTATAGTGATTACAATCCACTACTCACAATGGTATAATTAACATGACGTAATAAAAACCATCACTGAGCTGTCCACGGCTGTTCCTTGTGCCGAATCTTTGTGTGAGTTTTCATGAATTTCCTGGGTGGCTGAAGACTCTCGGTCACACCACTCCTGTGTTTTCTGCCTCCTCTTCCACCACCCATACCAACTGGTGAGTCACCGTCCGTCCAGTTGCTATCTCCACCACCTTGACCCGGCTCCAATCTGGGTCTGTCTCTTTGCCTGCCTCCTTTCCCGCGTCCCCTCGACCTCTTCCGCCCCTCCTTTCTCGGCGGTGGTTCACTGAGACCGACGTGCTGTGTTAGCACCGCCAACTTTGCCTCCTCGGCCTCTCTGTACGGATTAGAGAAGACGGACGAGGCAAGCTTGTCGGAGCCGTCCAACACCGGCAGGGGTAGAGGACTCAGTTCTCGAGCAATCTCACCACCATTGCCACCTTCTTCTTCTTCTTCTTCATCTTCTCCAGATGTATCAGAGTAACTTGTATCTGTGTCCAGAGTGTCTCCTTCACCACTCAGACCAAACAAAGTCGGATGAGGAGAATCCGCATTTCCTATCCCCTCGTCATCCACCACCTCCTTTTCCCTACCAGTATTAGAAACATGCTCGCAAGTTTCAATGGTGGCATCAGTTGGGTTTGATGGTTGAACATTTAGTTTCAGTTTGTCCTTGCTTCTGTCGGCCTCCCCCTCCCCTGTTCCGTCAGGAGGGCTGTCTGCTGGCTCCTCTGAGCCAGAATCAGACCCGTAATCATCCAGTAATCCCAGGGACATCCCAAAATCAGCACTCAGCGAGACTACCACTTTATAACACACAGTAGAGGGGAAAAGGTGAAGTTGATTTGTTTACAAACTATTGCCGCTTGCTGTTGGTTTGAGGGACTTTCTTTGCAGTTGAAGAAGAGGAAGAAGAGCAAGGAAGAAGAGGAAGGAGAGGCAAAAATGAGTGTTATTAACCACACAATGAGATCACCACTTTTTACACAACACAGTAGCACAAGAGGGCGAGGGAGAAAGGTGATTTTATTCACAGTCTATTGCTCTTTGCTGTTGGTTTGAGAGTCTTTCTTCGCAGCTGAGGACGAGGAAGAAGAGGAGGAGGAGTTATGGAGCACTCTGAACTCGGTGCCTCCCTGTTTAGCTCTGTGTGTGATCTCCTCCTCAATAGACTTGTTGATGCTCTTCTGCAGTTGCTGCAATGACACATAAAACAACATCACTCATGTACCAATACAAAATCCAGTATTACCTTCTTCAGTTTAGCAACTTCAACGCTTTTAGGCTTTTTCGGTGCAATACGCTGACCTGGAGTACGTAAACGTCAGTTCATACGCCTTCGCGCGAATCCTGACTTAGGCTTACCTCTTTTCTTGGGGGCCAAGGGCTTGCTTTTCCGTGAGGACTTTGGCTTAGTAGGCACAAACTTACCACCGGACTTTTTCAATCCACCTTGGGCCATAGGTGGACGAGACGACCAGACAGAAGTGAGCAGTTCCTGCGCTGAAAGGAAAGTAAGGTGTACCTTTATTAGAAGCGGCACACTCGACCTTTGACCTTATCATGCTGGGTGTGCGTCAATTAGATAAACAACAAGAAAGAAAGCCAGCTGTTTCTATAAACTTTTCCGGCTCTGACCAGGCAGTGGGGCAGAAGATGCAGCGCCCCATTTCTTCTCTTCCATTAAGCAGCAGCTGGCTGGCAAAGCTGGCGTCTTGCGGGTTCGAAACGGTCGAAGACCTGCGAAATATTGGGGTGGTCGAGCTAAGCAGAGGTAAATACTGCAATACAATATGCTCACTTTGACCTAATCTTACAATAGAACTGGGTGTGAGCAACTCGGAGGCTCTAGTAGAAATTGTCAAAGTTGCAAAAAGAAGTTGCGAATTACTCTCGGCCCAACCAGCCCCCTCTTCCCCACTCTCACACCCTCACCAGTCTCACCCCAGCGGTGGTAGCTGTCCAGGCGTCTCAGCGCTGGAGCTGCTCCAGCAAGAGGGAGTCGAAGGATCCATCGTGACTTTCTCAGCCGGGATTGACGAGATGTTAGGAGGGGGCGTGGCACTCGGGAAAGTGACTGAGTTCTGCGGTGCTCCTGGACTGGGGAAGACCCAGATATGGTGGGTATACGTGCACATCATAGGTGCAGTTGTCATTACTTCTACGTTGCTCATGTGGAGAAATTCCGCTCTCGGCTCAAGTATATATATATATATAGTTTGAAAGAGTGTAGCGCAATCGCAGATACAGTACTAAACTGTTCATTTTACTAGTCTAAACCGCTCAGTACTAAACTGTACATTTACTAGTCTAAACCGCTCAGTACTAAACTGTACATCTTACTAGTCTAAACCGCTCAGTACTAAACTGTACATCTTACTAGTCTAAACCGCTCAGTACTAAACTGTACATTTTACCAGTCTAAACCGCTCAGTACTAAACTGTACATTTTACTAGTCTAAACCGCTCAGTATTAAACTGTACATTTTACTAGTCTAAACCGCTCAGTACTAAACTGTACATCTTACTAGTCTAAACCGCTCAGTACTAAACTGTACATTTTACTAGTCTAAACCGCTCAGTACTAAACTGTACATTTTACTAGTCTAAACCGCTCAGTACTAAACTGTACATTTTACTAGTCTAAACCGCTCAGTACTAAACTGTACATCTTACTAGTCTAAACCGCTCAGTACTAAACTGTACATCTTACTAGTCTAAACCGCTCAGTACTAAACTGTACATTTTACTAGTCTAAACCGCTCAGTACTAAACTGTACATCTTACTAGTCTAAACCGCTCAGTACTAAACTGTACATTTTACTAGTCTAAACCGCTTGTTTGACAGTGGTAGAGCAAGATTTTGATGTGCTATATATATATGTAGTCCAGTTTTTTGCTCAGGGAGCTGTATGTACTGTGAACATAGTTGGCAATAACCACCAAGGAGTAAGCTGCATGACCATACATTTAGTAGTGCGGTGTTTACTGATGGAGGGAGTGTATAGCACCTGGCAATGGTGCTGCCAGCCGACATGTCAAAGTAATGCCTGGAATCCAAATCTCCATTCCGCTAGACATTATTACAAATACTCTCCATACTGTCCCACTCCCCATTGGTATTATGGTGTTTCGCCGTATAATGGGCGATGGTAGATATGTCAATGTTTGATGTGGCGTTGAACTCTGCAGTGCCATAATTGTAGAGCCAGTGGGATGTGGGATTATTGTTTATTTGACGTGAGACTCTACCCTTGCATGTATACTTTCACAGTAGCACAAGTGCTTAGTGAGCAAAAACAGTCTCTGTTGTCGCCTAAATCATCGTATTGATGTGGTGATCACACACACACACACACACAGACACACACTCTCTCTCTCTCTCTCTCTCTCTCTCATATATGTGTGTGTGTAGCATTCAGCTGGCAGTAGATGTCAGTATTCCAGAGCCACTTGGTGGAGTTGGAGGAGAGGCCGTCTATATTGGTACGCAATAATCAACGCTGTACTTTACCACAGTATACGTGCAGTCTTACCTTTGCTGTATATATGTACAATGACACACTTGCGGGACAGAATTAAAGATTTTATAGCTAGAGAGCCTTACTTTAGTGGACGTGAAAATTTTTTCTCAAATAGTTATTATCCCTCCAAAGTTGCAGAATGTTAGTTGGAAGTTGCATTGTCTGGGTGTTGAAAGTAGTTCTGCTGCGTGCTGCACGGAGTATCCAACACATTATCTTACACCACATCCCTCTCTCCCTCTCTCTCCCTCCATTCCCAGACACGGAGGGGTCGTTTGTGGTGGAGAGAGTGGCAGAGATAGCCACGGCCGCAGTACACCACCTGAACACTGTGGACCACGACCACACCTGCGATGACCAAGGTATTGTACGGCCGAAAAGAAAATTCAAATAACCCTCGTAGATTACTTCTTGTTTAACTGTAAGAATGTATATCTGCCTACAAGTTTTGTGTTAAGTGAGTACAAGACTGAGCATCTTGCTGAATCAACATAGTGCATCAACATTGTGTTTGTCCTAGTAAGTTGATTTGTGTACGACGGAAGCTAACGTGATTCTCTAGCCCTTTTTCATTCCTTCCCCTCTCTTCTCTCTCCCACTTCCTGTCTCCCACCCCTCCCTCCCTCCCTCCCTCACCAGTAAGACAAGCTGCCAGAGACGTTAGTCTAGAGAAAGTACTCGCCAGCATTCACCTCTTCCGTTGCCATGACTACCTGGAGCTGCTGGCGACAGTCAACATTCTCTCAGAGTTTATTACCAGCCATCCTCAGGTCTGCAAAATTTTGCCTGCTGCCATAAACAATGCAATAGGCGTGTCTTTACGAAACATCTGCCGGCAAAGAAGTCTTAATCCTATCTATTTGGTCATGTAAATCCCATTAATGCCTGCTTAGGCAATTCAGGCACCACACAAAAATCCATCTACTTACATGCATGTACTCACTCTCAACTCGTGCTATTGTAGCTATACTCTTAAGTAATAAGGTATATACACCTTACTCTTAAGTAATGAGATTATATCGCTACCCCTGCTTAATTGGGTAGCTATTTGTATTTGATTGGCGAGCAACCCTTCTGCCTTATATGGAGACGACACAGCCATTGAAGCTTGGAGCGCAATGTGCACATGTATGCCTTGTACCGAGTGAGAGACAAGATGTTGTTTTGCTTGTGGGCTGTCTTGGAATTCTTGGCAACATTAACTCTTCAATACCCGATGGGTCTAAGGTTGGCAGCTTTAACCGTGTGCCATACCAACCAACCAACCAGACAGCTCGTGTTTCTGACGCAAGTCGTAATACGGTCTATTGGTGTTTACAAAACGACACTTTCTCCATCTCTCTCTCTCTCTCTCTCTGATCGCTCTCTCTATTCAATTATGTACATATTCTCTAGCAGTCAAGTACGCTGCTGCATAATTGTTCTCATATGAACAAAACTATGGATTTTCATGTCGTAATCCAGGCTCTCAACTTACAAATCTCGTTACAGTCCAGTATATACCTCTCATTTGGCCCGGATACTTACTCATCATGATACAATGGGCTCACCATGCGTGCAACAATGAGGACAGGCACACATGTAGTACAATATTATGTACACCCAGGACGGCACTTTCTCTTAATGCTGCTCTGGGTATGATTCGAACCTACACGACACTTTGCTCTCTAGGCAGAGTGCTCTACCCACTGAGCTACCAGTGCAGCTAACAATACAGCACCAGAGAAAGGAAAACCTCAAACAATTCTGCGGTGTGGCAGATAATGCTAATGATGTAGCCTGTACTGTAGGCTCCATGCTTCGCAAAATTACTTATCCTCTTGTAGTGGGACAAACTGACTTTGAATAATATTCTGGGAACGTACTGTTTTCTCTGCCATTATCGCTAAGTATTCCCTTGCCCCCATCGTCACAGGTTCGTCTGGTGGTTATAGACAGCATCGCTGCCCACTTTCGTCACGGTTTCTCTGACATGTCCAAGAGAAACAGACTTCTCGGAATCATCTCTCAGAGCCTTATTCAGCTGGCCACCTCCCACCGTCTCGCTGTGAGTCCTTACCACCTCCCTTCCTCTCTCTCTCCTCTCTCTCTCTCCCCCCCTCTCTCTCTCTCTCTCCCCCTCTCTCTCTCACACACACACACACTCTCTCCTCTTCTTTCTTCCTTCTGAGACATTCGTGTAAGAAATAACACCTGCATAATGTGCCCAGTAGCTCCTTTAATTTTGTGGTTTGGTATCTAATCCAGGGCTACCAGTGTGCCAGTTCCTAGCATGCAAACAATCTACTCTTACTTACTGTATATGTACTGTATAATATATAGTACCTCTTGACCTTGTCAAGCACTCCTATATATATACGTACGTAATAACTATTGACCTTGTCAAGCTGTCCTGCAGGTGGTGCTGACTAACCAGACGACTACTAGAGTGGTACGTGGCCAGAAGAACAGTGCACGTGTGGTCCCTGCATTAGGTCTGTACACCGTTTGGTAGGTCTATTCCGTTTCAGTTGTCTTTCCTGAATATTTGGCCTGGTTGCTACCCCAAGCCCCACCTACATACGTAAACATACTAACTGATCAAGAGCTCCTACTCAGTTCACGTTCCCAGAGTTAAACTTATTCCCTCACAAAAATTATACTTCATTCAACCGACCCCCTTATGCTAAAATTGACCCCCCAGGAAATTAGACCCCTTATCAGGACCCTATCTCCTACTTCCTCTGTGGGATTAGGTCACGTGGAAGTGGTTTCAACTCACTAAGACAACAGGACACACTGCAGTCCACCATGTATGATCACACTATCTCAGTACAATCCGAATAGGTCTTGTCATCTGGTTGGTATGTGTGGAGCTTGGCAGACTACTAACCTTATCAAATGGGGCCATTGGCCAGTCTCTGCCTCTTGTGGCCAGTTGAGCCTCACTCACAGGAATGGTAGACAGATTGGAGATTTGTGTCCATGTAAGGTAGCATGCTGCTGGACACTTTCCTGTAGCAGCTTAGGTGGCAGGGAGCGGACTCTGAATTTTCCAATAATAATTATGTGACATCATTGGAGTCTCCTCTGTAGGAGTTACGATAATCTCATGCATATGTAAGAAAGTGAGTGAAAAATGACCAACCTTTGCTGAGAAAACTTAAAACTTCCGAAAAACTGCTGAACTGCTTGTATATACCTCAAAATCTACTGCTATAAGTATATGCTAGTAGCTCCCACTGGCGTCTTCTTTTGATTTGAATTTCTGCCACCACTTAATAAACATTTTACCACTACCATACCAGAGTGTATTATTTGATTACCCTGTAATTATTTCCTGACCACACTTTCATCAGCTTGTTGACTCTGTGGGTGTAATAATGATTTATTACACAGCGTTTTAAGGGAAGGGACCAACGAAAAGTGAACTGCAAGGGAGCTCCACTGTATATAGCCATTAGTGAAAGTATGGTTAACTCTGTGCATGTTCCACCATTTGATATTATGAACACTTACATCAAGCTGTCCTGGGTGTAGTTCACTTGTTTGCCTTGCCTTGCCTTTCTACCTCGTTACCAAGTTGTTGAGACATGCTATAAACGTACGTAGGTGACCGCTCATGTGCGGTAGCAGTGGGTTGAAGAATAAGCTTTACTCGTAACGCTGGAAAAGCTTGCCGTGCACCAGGTGTTAATGGTGTGATGGTGGTGTTAGCCAGGGCCCTAGGGCTCACACCACAAGCGACGGAAGAGAGAGGGGCCAGCAGTTGTGGAGACCGCAGTGTGTGACGGTGGGTGTAGCTCTACGGGGCAGTGAACTCAGTGCCACGCTGGGAACTGGTACGACCTGCCCACTTCTTATGGCCTGTTGTAAGACATTGTTTGCTACGCTTGGGGTAACCTGGAGGTGTTTATTAGCCTCTCGTACCGGAGAAACGCAGATGCAATATATACCATAGACGTTTGTCAGCTTCAGACCGAAACGTTGCTGTTTGTGATTCGGTGTGTATGTGTGTTGATGGCCAAACGTATTCCTGAATTTCAGCCGAATCTCTCAACAAAAGTGTTGTGTGTTTCTTAGTTTGTTTTGTAAACAACGTCGATGTTTTCAAAATGTGGTTTGCAATGGAGGGCTTCTCTTCATTTTCGTCTTCCTCTGTGTGTCTTAACACCTCCTCTTCTTCATCTTTTTCATGTCTAGTATATACACCCGTTAAAAATCTCCCAATCCATGAGAATTAGTTTGGTGCACTTTGCAATTTTGAGACCATCTCTAGAGACTTTCTCAGATTTTGCGGATTTTTATGAATATTATTATTGCAAAACACCCTTGGGGTTTAGTGCGTTGTTATGTATGCCCGCCAGCTACGCATGTATACAGTGTACGAATGTGATATGATGACCTAAGAGAGATGGTGTCTGTATACTATTGTGTGTCTGTGTATGTCGTTAGGAGAGAGCTGGGGACATGCTAGTACAGTGAGAGTGGTCCTATCACGGTACGACAACGAGAGACAAGCTACGCTCGTGAAGTCACCTACTCACAAGACCACCACTGCCCCCTTCGTCATTACGGTGGGTCCCCCCAAATTACCCCCACCCCCTGACATTTACCCATTCTTTGTATGCATGTATACAGTGGGACCCCCAATTTACCCTCCCCCCCCTGTCATTTTGTGTGCACCATTCACTGACTGAAATGCTCCATTGGTTTTCACAGCCACAATCCCAGTGTGCTATTTGTCGTTAGTTCAGCTCTACTAGCCAACTTTAATATTGACTGGTGCATACTACAGCATAGAAATTGCTACTATATATAGTACAGTACCTATGTAGTATGTATGTGTAGCATAATTATATGTTCTGTATTGTATTGCAGTAGTATAATATTGTCTTATTGCAGTGTTGTGTATAATGTCCCGTGGGACAGCTTGGCAAGGCGTGGTTTCCATATTGGTACTTTCACACCTGCTCTGCCAGCATATGGCCTGGCTAATGAGACTTTACCCTGTTAACTGACGCTATATGGTCAGAATGCATGACCCAACCAACCATCGCGACTTGAGCATGTCTGTCATATGGTCTCAATAATCCGCCTTTTCACAATTGGAATGGAGTTAGCACGAGGTGTCATATGGAATAGTTGTCCCTGGCCAGATGGGAAGTTTGGTATTGTGTATGTCTCCCACAGGATTCCTTTTGGCTGGGGGCAGTGCATACCTTGGCCCTGATCATATCCTCTGCCCCTGCATTCTCTCCTTTTAACTGACAGCCACACCGACACTCTTTCTCGTCTCTCTGTTAGGGGAAAGGAGGGCGGCGAGGAAATGTAGCCCAAAGCCTCTGCTAGCTTGTATCAATACACTCAAATTCACTGCACACTCAAAGCCATTTTACGGAGTCAAGCGTTTTGAGGGGAAAGCTGATTCGGTAGACTAGACAATTTCGCATGTTACGTAGCATGCAAGTTCACATAGACCACTATCTAGTTCAGCAGTTCCCATTCCCCCTCTCTCTCTCTCTCTATTTCCGCTCTCCCCCTCTTCCTCTCTCAATCACCACATGCAGGCAGATGGGATAAGAGACTCACATGTGACGACAGGCGACACATCTCACACCCCGATCCCGGCCTCTCAGTGCCTCCCTGTCCCCGAAGAAGAAGACTTTGAAGAAGACGACGAAATATTCTCGGCTGCCGAAGGGATAATGGCTGATATGAGTCACCCAGCCATGTGGCAGGGGAGGGAAGGAGAGGGGGGAGGAGGGGGGAAAGGTGACAGCGACACTCGAGCTAACGTTGATTTCGTGAGTGTGTCAAACCTCCACGAGGCGAGTTTTGATGCCAGGAGGGAGAGTAAAGGACGAAAGAGGCCGCATCCGTCAGATCATGAACTCTGAGAATCTCTCCTCGTGACATTATGGTAGCACTGCAATGTGCAGCATACCAAGACCTCCTGCTCAGTGACATGATTGCTATTCTGGGTGTATTTTTATTATTATACCAACAAAAGAACACATCAGTATCGAATGTTAGTGTGTATGGTGTGTATAAATTGTGACTCTGCGTGATTTTGTCAAATGTCAGCTGACTTGGTATATATAGTACATGTACAACAACATTCTGTTCGTACTTCCTGAAAATAATAATATGAAAATACGTGAATTTCAGGATACTTCCGTTTTGTCTGGGCGGATGGAGGCGGCGCTTTGATGTGGTCGGGATCTGCGGGTATAACGAGCTGACGGACAGCGAACTCAGACATTCCATGTGCTAGCTCTGTGTGTGTGTGTTTGCAGCGCAGAAGACCGCTCCTAGGCCGCTCTTGGCACTGTTTGTAAGCCCCAGAGGAGCACTTCTCCGTACGTGACTGCCAGTAGTTGCACTTCGTTGGCGAGGAAAGCCACTGCCTTCAAGAGAGAGGCGCGTAGAACTTTCTGCTAGCCATGGCGGACGAGTTCGGAGGAAAAGACGAGCAAACTTTGAAGCAGTTGGTAAGTATAGACACTGTACTTGTGTAAGTGTGAAGTATCGTGTATAGCTGCTGTGAGCCGTTGGTTGCCGTGCAACCGATTGTCCCCGGGAAAGAATGAGCTTAGCTAGCTAGTGGCGTTCCCTGAAACCCATAATGCAACCTTTTCGCTGTGGCTTCCGGCCGGCTCCTCGTTTCTTCGAGTAGCATCGAGCTACTGCAACCTCGTGTGCAGTTGAGCTGTAGCTACAGAGCTGATAACTTATGCATGGCCGGAGGGCCACAGGGCGCCCAGTGCGGAAGCTCTTGAAAGCTTTCATAGGATGGTAGCTGTCTCAGCTGAACATAGATCACAGTAGCCTTCCCACACTTTCCTTCCTGGACTCCAGACATAATAATGCATCCACCAGCCCAATAGTGTCTGACACAGCAGGGTAGCCCTCTGAATGACTATAGTGATTATGCTGCAATTTTGATCGTAATGTCTGCACATACTGAAACTTCCTGACCTCGCAGGTAATGTATTGGATTTCACCTAGCTAGAGTCTGTGGTGCAGTGTGCATTTGGTGAACGGAGCAAAAATGTTTGTGTGATTGTGTATGTATCACGAGCAAATACACTCAGCCACTTACTGCACAAATCTGACTTGAAAGTGTCTACAAATAAACTTGTGGTTTTACAGACTCCAAGCTGTCTACCCACTATAGTGCATGTGTGTATTTTACAAATCTGCTATCTTGGACAAAATACGCCTGCACTATATACAGAGCAATGCTCTATTATGGGTGTGTGTTTGTTTGTAGGTAACTGCCTTTGTGCTGGGAGAATTCGATCAGCCTGTTACATTGAGCTATGGCCTCTGTTTGCAGCCAAAACTGAAGCTCCCACCCAAGCCTCTGAGTGGAGGCTAATGCCACTCCAGTTAGCACTGAATCCCCTCCAAACAATGCCCTGTTTTGCTTGCTGTGTGTTCTCCCATGTAACCCCATACTTTGTGTACACGCTGCATGAATGGGGGGGGGGCACCACAGCAGCTTCATCAATAGAATTGCTAGCTGCATTTGTAAGATTCTTGAAGCATGAGAAGGTCATACCTGCCAACTGTCTCAGTGAGCTGCAGGAGACTCCTGGTATCAATACTTTTTACCCTTTCGTCAATTTGTCAGTCTAGTCGCAATTACCTAACTATGTAGTTGTGTCACGCCCATTGCCACTGGCAATTTGCACATTGTAAGACCCTCGACATATCAGGGAGCAGATTGCATTGAATGCAGTCCCCATAACCAGTGTATTGATCATGAGAACTGCCATTAGCTAAACTAGTACACGAGCCTTTTGCGTTGTGAACCAAAGACATTTGCCCATGCACGTACTTGAATGTCCCAGCAAAAATTGAAATACTTTTGGGCATGGTCCTCTAAAAAATGCTGGAGAAGAATGGTAGATAATGCAACAGATGATCAAAGCAGCAGACCCTCTTAGTTTTGAACCATTCAAAAGCGATCACGTGTTCTTTACTTTTGTGAGTGCATGAATAAATGGGGGTTATTATACACGGATACTAGTGTCTCCATTATAGAGCCGGGAAAGGGTTTCAGTGTACTGATGTGTGCAGTGCTGTATGTCTATAATGGGGCCAGTGTACGGTTGACATGGGATCGAGTGGCTCCGAACAATAATCTGTGGCTTGCCCAGTCAATGCTACACAAGGTGTAGAGTATATATACTAGAGGCAGCACAGTTCAGTGGCGTAATGTGTGCATGAGAGGCATAGTGTGTACTGTACGTGTTGCCAACTATGATCG
Organism: Geodia barretti; assembly: GCA_030341885.1. Taxonomy (NCBI): domain Eukaryota; kingdom Metazoa; phylum Porifera; class Demospongiae; order Tetractinellida; family Geodiidae; genus Geodia; species Geodia barretti. Next base: position 15,151 of record CASHTH010000907.1, on the reverse strand, counting down.
CTTTAGCACGCGAGTCAAATGAGGCACAGTTACTTGGCGCGCCATAGCTAACAACACCAGCTACACTTTTCAATTCCGCAGTAAGCGTACGTGTAGTGTTTAAAATTTGCTGCACGAAAAGAGCCTTTTGTGCATGCTAAAAGTACCCCACCCTCACAACATGCAGCATTAGGCACTAGCAACTACACAATGCATTACACCCGTTCACTCTCTTCCCTCTACTTCTTTCTCCTCCCTTGCCTCCCCCTCCCCATCACAGCTGGAAGATGCCACTGACTATGAAGAGCGGCAGAAGATCCGCAAGGCCATCAGAAACATCAAGAAAGCGGAAGGGAGGGCACCGAGCAAGAAGACAGGCACAGCAGTGTACCGCCGCATGGGCACATTTCAACCGCCCAAACAAATGACGATTCCAAACTCTGTCACTGGAAATGTCCTCCCCGATCGCGTGGTGACAGACACAAACAAAACAGAGAAAGGAGACGGAGAGAAAACGTTGAGCTACCTCAATGCCCGGACGACCCAGCTGCCCTACGGGTACAAGATCCGACCGAAGGATAAGACAGAGCCAACTTCGACACCAGTCATCCCCATAGGACGGCAGAGCCCCTCGGCGTATTTGAAACGATCTCCTCTGAATAGCGTGGGGTCGACTCAGAGTCCTCGGGGGTCACCGCGACCGAGTGTCAGCTCCACCCAGAGTATCACTCCCGAGCCACCAAAGGTACATGAGATGAGGATGTGGTATCCCAGAAGAGAAGGGGGGGTGTAAAACTGTCCTGAGAGGGTTACCGTGGGAGGTATAAGGTCTGAATTAACTCTATACCAAGCCCTAATAGTTGGTAATGGCATTGACAGAATATCTGTGGTTTTCATCGTACACAAACTCTAAGACCCACTGTATGAGTCAATATGGAGACACAGGTGGTCTAGATGTATACCAAAGCCAGCTACAGATACAGGCTGGGAAAGGAGGCCTAGTGCCAGTGGCCACTGCCCAGTAGACGTTGGCACATTCCATACATGATTCCCTGATTTAATTTGGCATATTGTCTTGGCATCGGAGCACCGCCGCATATCGGGTTTATGATCAGTGCCTTGTGCCCCCACCTATGGTGTGGATTTCTGGCCACTCTTTGGTCACTGCTGGGAAACACGAGCTGGCCGGGGAGACTACTTTCCTTTTAGAGTTGTGTACACATCGTCCCCTCTCTTAACCCGTCTCTCTTCTCTGCTTCCCAAGTTCCCTCTCTTCCCTCTCTCCTCTCTCCCTTTCTTTCTTCTTCCTCTCCTCTCTGCTTCCCTAGAGTATAATTTGCTGATGGTTTATGGCAGGTGTTGAGTTTTGAACACATATGGTAGTAAAGGTGTGTGCCACAGTATATAGCATTGCCTAAATAATGTGTTAGACCTTCTTCCTACAAACCACTGATTGGGAGGCATGTGTTACATGCTCTGAGGAATGGGGAGACTAATGAACTGGGAATGTAGGTGCAGTATACAATAGCCTCCACATCTGCTACAGGTATGCTGGGCCATAGCGGTGTGTTGTCTTAGCACCATTTGTAAGCTGAGTGTGCCTGCCTACTGCCCCCATTTGACTCTGCTTCCTGTTTTCACTGGCTGGTATATATGCCCTGTCCTTATGGCAGGGACTATTTCTGAACCCCATAAAGCCTGCATTACTACTTGTTGGATATCCCTAGGCAACCTACATGTATGAAGCTTAGGTACCGGGGGATTGTATCAGCCTATACAATCCTACATGTGCAAGCAGGGTTCATACATGTCATTTGCCTAGGAATATCCAACAAATCTGTTGCAGTACCCAGACAGGACAGCATTCAGGCTCATGCTGTCCTGTCTGCTGGGCACTGCAACATACATACATACTACACTACTATATAGAATGGATTTTGGCAAGGGAATGGTGTACAGCTATAACTACTCTACTTGATGTAATTATGTGCATTGTCTAACTGTGACCACATCACATTTGATATTACGCAATTCTACGCAATTCTAATGACTGTGGAGAGCTTGTTTCCCTCGCAATAATGTGTTGGAGACTGTTATGAAAAACACAGAATGCGTAGTAGAAAGAGAACCATTCACATCACAGCACACAGTCAATGTCATGGACCTACTCTAGAAGTTGTAGTGGATTCTTCGACATGTGGTCCGTCTTTTATCCACATACGTACAGACTGGGCGTGACATTGAATGTGGCAAATTGAAATTGTATTTCACCCACACTTTTCAGTTCGGTTATATGCAGATGCCCGACGCCGTCTGTGTTAGAATGGTGTATTTCTACACGGTAATTGCCAGGCAAATGTACACGCTCTAATTGCCGTGGTGGGTGTGCTGGCACCTGGTCGGCCTGTCCAATCTCTCAGGCTTTCATTCATTACGGCTACTGAGAAACGATACACGTCCATCTGAGTGCCCAATTACCCCCATATTTGAATACAGTGCGTTTTAACCCTGAGGTGTATGTATGCTAGCATATCTGTTACTCCCTCTATTTTATGTCTCCCTCTCCTCCTCCTCACCCTCTCCCCCCTCTCTCCCTCCTTCTCCTTCCCCTCCTCCCTATTCCCCTGAAAAGACCCCAGAGCCAGCTCAAGGTGAGCCAACTTACACACACTGTATAATATATATGCCAATACAAGTACACTGAACCAGCCATTGCCAACCTATCAAAGTATAACCAGACTTTGAACTAACTGCCCCTGCATGCCTTTACTTTAAAAATTTAAAACAAAATTACAGTATTGTGTAAATCTAAGATGGTGCCATGTCAAATGAAAACTCGTCATTATTAACCTCCCTCTTCCCCCTCCCCCATCTCTCCCCTCCTTGTAAGGTTTGAAAAAACCCGTGTCACATGGTGTAGTGTGGGAGTTTTAACTCCTGCGTGCATGCATGTGACTCCTTTTACCTTGCATGCAAATTAACCACTAGCCCTATATGAAATGATTACCTTACTACTGTAATATTAGCATTGAGCTGCAGGTATAGTAACCAGGGCTCATGTTGTTGCCATATATGGCGTGGCTCCACATGCCTGACGTGTGGAGGAGGGAGTCTTAAAGTATATTAGCTTTGGCATGCGTAGTCGAGCCCTTCCTGATCTGTGGCTTGCCACACAAGCTCCATATGGCATTACGTATGTATTAGTGCTCGCATGCATGGGCCAAAAGGATTATATAGGATCTGATATTAGGGTTGTATGGGCCAAAAGAGGTTAAAAGTGTGGAACTGACTGCATTATGTATGGGACCATAGAGGTCATTGTAGAATGTGTAAGAGACTGTAGGGTGTATGGGCCCAAAAGGAACTGATGTTAGGTTCAGTGTTTCAAGGAACTGTATATATTCCGTTCATTTGCAGTGTGTGCCCTGATTAGTGAGACAGATATTGCCTATCACTGATCTTAAGAAAAGCCAATTTTAACTGTTCATCCTCCAGGCCTACCCTGCCATTATCCCCCGTGCAGTTGTTTTTCCCGCTTGTTTGTGCCAAACTCTCGTTCATCCTCCACGCTTTCATTTTCTGCTTGTACGTACGTAACCTCCTCCACTTCTAACTGCCAGTTTTGCCATCTTTTCGTCCCCCGTGCGTCTTCTCTGTGCCAAATAGACGGTTCCTCCTCCAAATGTATGCATTCAAGTGTATATATGCTGGAACCGGGAAATGTATGTATGTAATGAGTCGTCCTTTTAAGTATTCTGAAGTATTATTATTAGCACTGGATAGAAACAAAAGTCCCTGTAGGCAAAGTACGTATCCCATATTGTCAATTGTAAGGGGTTTTTCACTCATCATGCTTCTTCTGTTGTTGTATCTGTCTACAGTGGAGAGAGAGCCAAGTCCCGAGCCACCTCCCAGAGAACCTTCTCCTGAACCTGTGAGTCTCTCTCTCTCCTTCTCTCTCCTCCCTCTCCCCTCTCGCTTTGCTTTCTCTCTCCTCTCCCTCATTCTCTCTTCGTTCTGTGTGCCCTCAATAGTCAAGTATAGCAGCTACGTACGTATAGAATAGCATGTGTCTATAATAGCACGCTGGGCAAAGAATAGAGTATAATACAGGAAGGGAAAGTTGGAAGCCCAAAATGGAAGCCCAAAATGTATAACCCCAATAATACATACCATCACACACACATACACTCCACGGGCAACGTACATCAAAAAGTGGCCTAAGCTGTTGCGCAGCATAAGTTCTGTAATTATTAGGTGGCTATGTTATGGTGTCAGTACAATCATATAGATGGTTGGGCTACGCTATATTATAATATATGCAGAGGTACTATGTGTGTGTGTGTGGTCCCAGCCAGAAATGTGGCCAGACTTATCTGGCACCAGCTTGTCAGACGTATTTGACGTGATCTCGAGCGGTGCATACCAGACTGTTTGATGTCCCACCCAACACCACCGTAATTATTATTGTCATGCCTCGTCAGTCAGTTGGAGCTTTACTGGTTTATTATGGGGTTCGCTTCAACTGTCTACCGTACAGCATTTTCTTCCATCTGACTCTCAATCAAAGGGCTTAAAGACGCATTTATCGTGTGTGTCTCTAGCTTCGTTGGTCTATGGTGTACTTCATGTCTGTGTAACTGCAGTCACGTTTTGGAGCATTCTTTGCTAGTTGGAGGATTTCAGGCATTTAATGCTAAAATCACTGAAGCTCTTTCTTAGTGATCTGCCGTGTGTGTGCTCTTTGCATTAAAGCTCCCAATTTGAAGATATTAGAGACTTGTATGGTGCAGCAGTATACTATTAGCTGGTTGGGATCTGCAGGTGAGGGAACCTACCCCGGAACCACCCCGGGAGCCTACTCCACCACCCCGCGAGCCTACCCCAGAGCCTGTGAGGGAACCTACTCCAGAACCGGTGAGGGAACCTACCCCAGAACCACCCCGCGAGCCTACTCCAGAGCCAGTGAGGGAACCTACTCCGGAGCCACCCCCCAAGGAGCCCAGTCCGGAACCAGTTCAGAGGTCTCCCACTCCACCAGTAGATACAGTGAGTCCCTACAATAAAACTTCCACACTAAGGCCACTGTGGGTCAACAGAATAGCTATCGTGTAGGGTTGCCTGAATGAATGGATTAAGTATAGAAAGCTAGGGGAAGATACTCTAAGGTAGATAGAGCTAGGGGAAGGCAACTCTAAGGTATAGAAAGCTAGGGGAAGATACTCTAAGGTAGAGAGAGCTAGAGGAAGGCACCTCTAAGGTAGAAAAGCTAGACCAAAGGTAAGTAACTCTAAGGTGGTAGAGAAAGATAGCTGTAAGGTATATATGTACTTCTATAAGGGTTGGTAGGTAAAAGTGTTGCAGTGAGGTATGAATCTTTGCTATTCCTTGAAGGAGGAGAGAGAGGAAGAGGAGGAGGAAGAAGAAGAGGGAGAGGAGGAGGAAGAGGAGGAAGAGGAAGAAGAGGAGGAGGAGGAGGACCAGACGGGCAAAGGTCCAGAGTATCGTTCTGGTCGCTCCATCTACAGTGCTGGTGGAAACAACTCAGTGGTAGTCAAGGACGTCACCACTGAGGCAGAGCCAGGTGAGACGCCCACTCAATATGTCAGGAAACATCCACATTCTCTGTGTGTTCACTATTAATGGTAGCAAGAAACTCTCAAAGGAGAAAACAGACATCAAAATTTTGTCCGAAGAGATCAGCAAAAATTTCTCAGCCACAAAATTTTGTTAAGAAAAATTTGCAAAAAATAGTGAAAGTTTTCTCTCCTGAAAGATTCCTATTGTTTGCAATAGTCTGTCATTGATCAACTCTTGTTGTACTGCTTTCCTCCAAAAACTCTCTTATCTCTTGTGCCAAATTCTCCTCTCTCTGGCAAATGTATCAATGTCACTCGCTATATATATACTGTGCTCAGGAGGTGAATTTCAACCGCACAACACCACCCTCTTTCTCTGTGGACCACTTGCTTCTTCATCTCTTAGATTTGGCTCTTGCTTAACCATGCACATCTCTCTCTCTCTTCTTTGTCCTCTCTCTCTTTTCTTTGTCTCTCTCTCTCTTCTCTTCTGTGTGTCTTTCGTCTCCCCTATCCCTCCTCTCTTTCCCTCTCTCCCTTTTCCCCCTTCTCCTCCCTCCCTCCCTCCCTCCCTCTCTCAACTAAAAGGTGTGCCAGATGGAGACTTCAGAAGTCGTCTGAGGACCGCTGCCCAGAAAAAGATCGACACACGAGCGGCTTTCCCTCAAGCGAGGGCCAAGGGAGAGCAGGTCGATTTCCGAGACGTGCTAAAGAATAGAGTCAGTGTGGAGAAAAAGGCGTACTCCAGCGGGAGAGCTGCTCAGACTGACTTCAGGGAACAGCTGAAGAAACGAACAGTGGGTGCAACTTTACTGTCACTGCCAACTACTCTAACTATACATCAGAGTATCTTTTCTAACCCTTGTCTTTGACTGTGCTTGGCAAAGACTTGGTGCCCCCTTTTTCATGGAGAGGAGTCCCTTTTTCAAAGGGTCCTGTTTCGCGAAATAATTATCTTTTTCCTTCGATGCTAGACTGTTTTACACTTTTCTGCCCACTTATATACTCTGACCCATATACACACAGTCTACAGAAGCTCCGCCACCAGTGAGTACCAAGCCGAGCAGGTCACACTCGCAGAGAAATGAAGAGGAGGAGGAGGAGGAAGAGAGGAAGGAGGAGGAAGAGGTAGCCGCCGTGACCGAAGACAATCCAGAGGAGGAGCCTGAGGATCAGTACGGGGAAGAAAAGGAAGAGGAAAAGGAAGAGGAAAAGGAAGAGGAAGAGGAAGGGGAGGAGGAGAGAGAGGAGGAGGTAAAGGAGGAAGAGAAAGAGCCAGAGAATACTGAGGAGACAGATTCGGTGCTAGCTGAGAGTTCCCCAGCTCCTGATAGCTACGAGGCTCAAAGAGCTGCCAGGAGACAGAAGAGGTATGTAGGTGATATACATGCCACCAATGGGTTCCTGTGGACCACACTGAGTAATCTGGGATTTCATTTGCCATTACCTGCTGAGTGGCACCCATAGGTTTTAGTAAGGAAAATGCACTGTCTAAACCATTGGACTTTGGTGGGTTTTACATCGCATTGAGCATTCTATATAAAATCTGGAATGGAAACCAATGGGACAGCGGGAGATTGTCCCTATAAGTGTGCAGTGAGGTGTCCTCCTTTTAAAGTTGCATGCAACATGCCATATCTGTATTACTTCCGAAACTAAATGGCAGTACGGAAAAAACAAAAATTTTTTGCTGCCTAAGGACGGATGACACTGAAGCTAACTAGGGCGATGCAACTGCTAAGGGATTCACTCTACTGTAGTATGTTGCTGTTTGTTAGCTCCATTCATTACTCTGACTTCAGTGCTGAACGTGAGAGCAAGTCCAAGAGCCCTCGCCCACTGACCAATGGGATGAAAGAGGCCAAGAAGACGGAAGAGAACGGGACGACGGACAAGACGGAGGACAAGGCAGAGGAAGATCCCGATTCGTACGAGGCTCGCAGAGAGGCCCGGCGCAAGGCCAGGGAGGAGAGACTCAAGGCTGCCTCCGCAAAGTCAGTACCTCTGAGGTACAGTGTGGTTTTATACAGGGACGACAAACAGGCCCTAATTACTATAATATAAACACGGCAGATTGCTGTTATGCTCAAACACCAATAGTGCTACTAGATTGCTCTCTTATGCTCAAACACCAATAGTGCTACGATATTAATAAGAAGCCATTAGCTTAATACATGGTTTTGAACATCAGGTATCTAGTTGCCCGTTCATATAAACACAGTCAGAACTTAATGGGCTTGCTTCGCTTGTTAATTATTGATACATTATTATTCTTCTGGCCTCTGTGTACGTATCTTATCAGGATGGATGAGAAGAAGGAGCCAAGGATGAGCTACAAGGAGAGGAAGGCGAGGGAGCAGCTGGCCAACGCCAGAGACAACCGCAAGAAGTGGGAGAACAGAGAAGAGGAGAGTGGAGACAAAGAGAAGTGAGTCGTGACTGCAACTGGTGGAATTGTGTTGGCCTGTGCTGAATGGGATTGAGGGAAATCCGCAGAAATAAATACACCTCGCCTTTCTAATCCTGCCAATCCTAAAATCCCGTAAATCCTGATTCAGACTATAAACACCAGCCAAAAACTACTGAACTCTGTAACGTAATAAATATCAGTCCAAGAATGCCATATCCAACCAAACACATAACTGAGCTTGCGGAAACGGTGTGTATATCACTGTCCACTGTGTTTGTGTTAACTAGTGGCAATTGAGCCTATGATGAAGAATCGACTATTATCTGTCTCCCCCCCCTCTCTCTCTGCAAACAGGGCAGGACCTCCTCCCCCCAAGAAGAAGGACAGTGCCACTGGCCAGCTCCTTGCCTGGTGCCAACACAAGACAAAGTATTATGAGGTATATACTGTCATTCTCCCACCCTCTCTCCCTTGATCTGCATACAATCCTTGCTTAAATTATGCTGATCCTGATGCTTTTTCAACATTAATTTTTCAACCCCGTGTTTTCTTCACACACGCAAAAACACAGAACGTGAAGGTGAAGGACTTCCGACACAGCTGGTCCAACGGTCTCGCGTTCTGTGCCGTCCTCCACAGCTTCCTGCCTGACAAGATTCCCTACGACGACCTGTCGCCTAGCAACCCTCGTCAGAACTTCACCATCGCTTTCGATGCCGCCAAGTAAGCGTCTCCTCAATTAATCTACCAACTCAGATAATATGATATTTATGGGTGTAAAAAGGCACTCCTTGAGTCAAGTCGTATGTGATTTCAAAACTTAAATCGCAAAGTTAGCAATATCTACGTATTTGGGAATTCTGTTGCTTGCCAACTGATAATTATCAGACTGCCTTCTATATGTGGTTGGAAACTTTATTTAAGTGTCCTCACGTGTTTATAATGTGTCCTCCCAGAGAAACCAACGATGCTAGCTAGCTAGGTACCCTGCCCCTATACACTAAGTACTGTATACTGTATGTGTACTCTCTCTCTCTCTCGTCTTGCCTGCTGCACACAGGGAGGCCGGTATTCCTGAAATGTTGGACGTCGATGACATGTTGGCAATCTCTGTGCCTGATTCGCGGAGCATCATGACCTTCTTAGTCACCATTTACCGTCACTTCAATGACTAGCGTGCCGGCAGGGCGCCATTTCTTTTCATCTCCCTGCCCGTCCCAGCAATCATATCTCATTGTGTATGTGTAAATATTGACGTGTTTTGTTTGCTACGTATTATATAGCTAGTATGTTTATATATAGCAGTGATATTCTCCCTTCATTGTGTCATTTTGTCATATAGTTTGCCGAGTACGTTGTAAGTTCAGAGACGTAATTTTTTCTTTGGTGTAATTTTTTTCAACCACGAATCAAACATTTTCACAATATACTTGTTATTGTGTCTCAATGTGCAATAATTTTGTTAGCCGATATTGTGTGTAATTGCGGCTTTTATATAAATTATGTAGAAAATGTGAGGGAGAAGTTAAAAAATACAAATGTGACCGCGATATAGAATTACTCGACCAGCTCAGCCGGCTTTTTAGTTGTGTGCGCATTTTAAAGACACTTCATTACAAGAGATTGAAAAATATAATATGTACATGTGTCTGTGATAGTGGCAATAAATTAACCCATGAGAGATCAGTGAATTATATATACCTGCAAATTTTTAAAATACCTGAATTACGTGAATAAACGTTCACAGAGAGTTTCCAACATTCGATCGGTGTTCCGACAGTCACTGGTGAGTTTCTGTAACACCTCGTCATACCTGCCGACCAATCCCGCCGGAACGTTTTTCTGCTTTGGGAGAAGGCAGTTCTTGTGCCAGTAGAACCCTGTCTTGCTTGCCGCGCCATCGCCATCGTCTGTCGTCTTGTGTGGAGACGATTCAACGTCACTCAACGTGCTGTTTGCTTCACCGCTGGAATCAACGGAACCCTGGCTGGTGTTTTTGGCGGGAGATCTCTGCAGTGGTGTGCTGGTGGCTCCACGGCCCTGAGGATGGAGCAGCTGGCCGTGCAAGCCTCGCCACACGGAGGACGAGGAGGTCGAGGAACGACTGTGGACACTCAGTGTCGGGCTGTTGACGTGTTGCTGGCTGCCTCCAGGGAGTGACAGCTGGATGAAGGCAGTACCGGTGTGGTGGACGAGAAACGAGGGGGCCGCCTGATCCGGGGGGTCCGTGTATTGGGGGGACAGGATACTGGTGGGGTCGGGGCGCACTGAGGGACAGTCGGGGAGGAAACCGTTGCTACTGGCGACTGCCAGCAGAAGCATTCTCGTTCTGTCGGTGACACAAATTGCTCCCTCTTCTTTGGGACAGAAGGCATAAAATTCGGTGACTCAAAACCGCAAATCATGAAGGCTTGCACATGTATCAGTACTGTATATACTTGTCTCTATAGATGACGAGTAAAGCTCAAGTAGAACTTCACATGCATCTCAAATCGTGCCCGACAGTGTGGATGCCTTAGCACGGCATTTTACTCTCCATTTTGCACATTATGCTCAATCGCTCATGCATCAATTTTTTGACCAAACCAGAGGAGTCCATATATAATACGAGAGCTTTGAACCTAATATTATGTGGTTATTGTTGAAGTGTAATACAGTATGTATGTACATGTGGATGTGTGTAAATATACCTCTCCAGCTATCTGTGATGTGTGGAGGTAGAGAAAGGGGGAGGAAGGAGGGACGTCTCAATGGGTGACTACTCTCCTGTTGAAGGTTCCTGTGGACTGGAACTGCCACCAGGTTGAAGTCACACATCGAGGCATTGCGAACCCAGCTCTGGATCTGAGAGAGGGTGGAGTGGAACCTCTGAACAAGGGACACCGTGGAGACGTCGAAATTGCGTCCTTTAATTAGAGGAATCCCTTATTCGGAGAATACACTAGTGTATTATAGTACGGGGCAGAACCGACTGAAAGATGGCCTGAGGTCTGAAGTTGCCTCAAGAAAATCCGTGGATGGTCTGACGGTCTAAATCTGCTTAGGTTTCAGTGGATGCAAAATCTGTACATAACAGGTTGCCTTTCAACCACATATGTCACATGGCCAATCATACCACTCTTAAATTACGTACAGTATCTCACGTAACGAAGTTGCATTGTGTGTCATGATCCTCTTTACTACTGCACCGATGTGTACGAGCCTACAGTAGTACCACATGTATGTACAGTATGTGGTTGCTTCACCAGTGAGTGCACTGAGAAGGTTTTCTCACCAATGAGGTGTATGGACCTACAATAGTACTATGTACAGTTGCCACTGAGGAGGTGTATAGTACCACATGTACAGTATGTAGTTGCCTCACCAGTGCACTGAGGAGGTGTATAGTACCACATGTACAGTATGTAGTTGCCTCACCAGTGTACTGAGGAGGTGTATAGTACCACATGTACAGTATGTAGTTGCCTCACCAGTGCACTGAGGAGGTGTATAGTACCACATGTACAGTATGTAGTTGCCTCACCAGTGTACTGAGGAGGTGTATAGTACCACATGTACAGTATGTAGTTGCCTCACCAGTGCACTGAGGAGGTGTATAGTACCACATGTACAGTATGTAGTTGCCTCACCAGTGTACTGAGGAGGTGTATAGTACCACATGTACAGTATGTAGTTGCCTCACCAGTGCACTGAGGAGGTGTATAGTACCACATGTACAGTATGTAGTTGCCTCACCAGTGCACTGAGGAGGTGTATAGTACCACATGTACAGTATGTAGTTGCCTCACCAGTGCACTGAGGAGGTGTATAGTACCACATGTACAGTATGTAGTTGCCTCACCAGTGTACTGAGGAGGTGTATAGTACCACATGTACAGTATGTAGTTGCCTCACCAGTGTACTGAGGAGGTTGGTTGTGGTAACCATCCACTGAAACCTAAGCTGGAAGGCTTTGCAGGGATCATACACCGGGTCGTAGTGCACGTAGAACCACTCTGGCCGACTGGTGTGGAGGTGGGGGTCAGGGTTCAGCTCCACCCTCCTGTTCATGATGGACGGAGGAACTGCACGTGTGGGGAGAAGGAGGCAGAGTACGGCCGAGAGTGAACTAATACTCAGTTAGCAGCCACGCACTTTCCCCAGAGCAATTGTGAATGATTTAGCGGTATGTTTAGCAGTTTCGTGTATCTGACCGTATGGAGAGTTTTGTGCAACTAATGTTGATTCAATGCATGTGCACCACAGATGACGTACGGCGTGTTGTATGCAGAAAATTTTGCCTACGAAAAGACTAGGTAGTTGAACGGGGCAAAAAATGTATGGCGAAAGCATTCTTAGACTTGGTCAAGACAACTTTACTGAAGAGAGAATTTCCCACTATAACCATGTAATGTGCCGGGACCTCTCTCACCATATCCTTCCTCGTTTTGGTCGAAGCCCATGTAGTAAGGTTGGCCGGTCTTGAGGGAGGAGGCCAGAGAAGGGGGAGAGGGGGAGTCATCCCGATCGTTACCCGCCACCGAAGACGAGGGGTGCACGATCTCCGTCTCGAACCACTTCCTGCTGAAACTGTCGAACTCGTTGTTGACTATGTAGTAGGAGCTGTTGAGTGCGTCCTTCTGCGGCTCTGTGAGGAAAGGGTTAAAATTAAACGTGTAGTGTGTTGCCATATAAAGGCTTTAACGTACTGGTTAATTATACGTATGCTGCTACACTGTACAGGTTGCTCATAGCCCAAGTCTATGTGAATAGGCTGGAAAGTATTGTTTTAGAGCCTGCCGTGGTAGCTCAGTAGGTACTAAGAGCGCTTAGCCTAGACTGCAGAGTGCCGTTGGTTCGAATCCCAACCAGGGCTATATATATATACTCTTGACCCTTGTGCGACTTTTGCACTGCATCACATTTCAGACTGTACAAGGTATGCACAACTGTAGGTAAGTCTGTCATGAGACGGGTGTGTGTTTAGCTGACCTTCTTTGCGGTGATGTATGCAGTAGAAGAAGTAGCCGTCGAAGAAGGGAACTGTTGGATCTCGACTTGCGTGCACCACCATCTGCTTCGAGATCATTGACTGCAGCAGCACACACAACAACACACCTGTTGAAACCCAACCTTGCAAGGATATAGCTACACGTGTAAGTCTTATAACTGAATATGGAGTGAGTTTATAAGTGCGGGTCACGTGAAATATCGTCAGTGTCATCCCATACATACAGCATGTATAGACGCTCTATTTACTCATTGAGAATACTGTTTTGGCTTACCCGTAGTATCTTTACCGCTTGTCTCCTAGTGCCCACTCCCTTCACGTTCTCCACGATCCATTTGACGGCGTCCATGGCAATGAAAGAGCCCTTGCTGAAGCCAGTCTGTGTCCCCAGGAAATCTATACCGTCTCTGGAAAGGGAGGGGGGGATAGAATTTTCTTAATACAAAATCTTAGCAGACAAATCTTCGCTATATCAAGCTTCAAAAATACCCTACTAACAAACTTGGGGTCTTACGTTTCACTCTCCATTGCAGCCAAAATGGCCTCCAACGGGGAGGTAATGTTCACTGATGCAGGCTCCTCCCCAGTGGACCCACTTTGCACAGGCGACGTAAGAGCTGCCGATATTCTGTCCTGGAAGTCCAGCGAACTCTCCAGCTCTGCTTCCCTCTCTCTCTGACTGGCCTCGGACGATGACACCGCGTCCGTTTGTTGCGGTTTCTCTGCCGTCTCACCGTCCGAGCTCATGGGCGATTCCTCCAGAGCAATCTTCTTGAGTTTGTTGACGATCTTCCATCGCTCCGTCCGCGGGCTGTCCTTCTTGGTGTCACCAGGGAGTGGGGTGAGGGAGGGCGAGCGACTGGTCTCGCGACGTGAAGGAGACTCCTGTCTAGACTGGCTCCCTTGGTGCTCCACCTGGAGGAGGTTCTCTCGTGATCTCATCTTCATCCCGGCGGTGTCCACGTCGGCTGCGCTCTGTCGCCGACGATGGCTCCCTCGTCCTTGTCTCCCTCCTCTCTCCCTCCTGCTCCTCTCCTCCTCCCCTCCCAGAGGTTCGCTACCCCTCTTTCCGTCGTTCCTGGATGCCACTGGCACCGCCGCGGAAGTTGTAGCTTCGTACTTCTTCTCCTCCTCTTCATCGATCTCGGAGAGTTGTCTATTGCGTGAGGGTGTGACGGCGGGGACGGGTGTGGGGGTGGGGGTGGGGGAGAGCGAGCTCGCCCTACTAGAGGGGTTCTCGAGGGAGGCAGGGAGGGAGGTTCGTGGTGTGTGTCTTGCTCTCTGGAGTGAGGTGGTGGTGGATTTGGTAGGCAGTGAACTGTGGCGGTTCTGTGTCGCCTGACGTACACAGTCCTTACACACACACAAACACACAAATATAGGGAAAGAAGAAAGCTCTCTGTGCATGCAAGGGCTCTTAAAAACAAACAAACACAACCGTAAAAAAGAAGAAGAAGCAAATCACACCACTAATTTTACATGGTGCATCCTAGCGCATGCGCACCCGTAATAATGGCATAGTTATGTAAATTCTTGTGCACCCCTTGGATGCACGCGTTGTAGGAGCCATAATTACACACATGCAAACAGTGGTATCCCGGCTCTTTCTTTCTGTTTCAGTGTACCTGCAGGGCCGCCTGTGCGGAGGACGTTCTCCGCGACCCCCCGGTCCCTCCCTTCCTGAAGTGGTTCAGGAACTCGAGGAAACAGACAAAGTTAGAGATGAGCGTCTCTTGTTCCTGTCTCGCGGTGTCGGGGTCCGCCGGGAGGGGAGGGAGAGAGGGACAGGTCTTGGGCAGGAGGAGGTATCGCAGCTCCCAGTATCTCAGAGACTGTGGGTTCATAATAATATCGACACAAGCAAATTTAAGACCGCTCGAAAATTTTCTGCTTTAGGTAGAGCTACTTTGCATTGTAACGCTAATGGAGACACGTGCGAACGCTTGCGTCAATATCGAGAAATCTTCTGCTCTATGTCTCAATTTCTTCATAATATAATATTTCTTTGAAAAACCTTTTGTATGAACCAATGCTCCTGTTGAAGTGACGTGTTCTACACAGCCACAGTACTACTAAAGCAATTCCATTATAAATTTGCTTCTGCTTAGATGCCAACTGTTAGGAGTTGATATATTATTATTTGCTGTAACATCACGTATTAATAAAACTAACGGTTACGTATGTACTTCTATA
>CASHTH010000906.1:0-46775 GCA_030341885.1 Geodia barretti | reverse complement strand
CTGCCTGCTGTGCCACCGCGTCCACGGCGTCAACGCGTAGACCATCGCTCTCTACTTTCGACCAAGAGCGGCTGCCCTCGTAGAGCCCTACCATTACCGAGCAGCCGCTGTCGCGCAGATTCAGCGCGTGGGCGTGTCCCTGGCTGCCGTACCCAATGATGCCAATCGTCTTATCATTGAGCAGATCAATATTGGCGTCTTCGTCGTAGTAGACCTGAACCACTGTACCCTCTCTTCACTCTGATTTGGTTTCTATTCCATGCATGTGCGAGCCGCCTCTTCAGCTATAGAGCGGGTTCGCCCGTGCGCGCAAACAGGTTAAGCCGCCGGTCCTTCTTCCGCCACAACCGTGGGCGTTGGCATTGCACGACCCCGCACCATGGCGACCTCGCCGCTGCGGCTCAACTCTAAGATTCCATAGGGACGAATAATCTCGACGAACGAGTCGATCTTATCTTCGTCACCCGTCACTTCGAGAATAATGCTGCCCGGCGACACATCCACCACTTGGGCGCGGTAGACATTGGCGAGCTGCAAAATCTCCGAGCGCTTCATCTCCGGCGCGGCCACTTTGGCAAGGACCATCTCGCGCGATACGTGGCGTTGCTCGGTGACGTCGGTAACTGAGATCACCTCGATCAACTTAGCCAACTGCTTTGCTACCTGTATTGCATCCTTGTGTTCTTCCGCCACGACAATTGTCATGCGAGAAATACCCGGCCGGTGCGAGTGACCGACGGAGAGACTCTCGATGTTATATGCGCGTTTGCGAAAGAGGCTGGCTATGCGGTTCAGGACACCGGGATGGTCCTCTACCTCTGTTATCAGGACGTTGATGACAAGGTGTCCAATTCAGGGATGTCTGAATGAACAGTGATCATACAACCAGACCATAGTGTGTGCCATAGTGTTAGACCAGATGCTGTTCCCTATCTTTGAACACTCACGGACGATCCTGTCCTTGCCTTGTACCAAGGAAATGTGAGGGGTGAACGTGTATACCTTCAGACCATAGACCACAACATTCTGCTCATATTATGTGATCGCTTCTTCAGGAGTTATAGTTGTAGACGTGCAGAGACAATTTGCTCAATAGTTTACTGGAAATTCACATTATTTTGAGAGTGGTTACCATATCACCACCCGCTTTATGAAGGAACGCAGAAACATTTTACTACTTTCTGTTTTCCTCTCTCCCTCCCTCACCCGCACTCTGTCCTTCTTTCTTCTCTTCTTCCTTCTTCCCCTCTATAATATCTCGCTCCTGCTTTCTCCCCCCCTTCCCCTCCCCCTTCCCATACAGTCATGGCAACGGCAGAAGGAAGCAGTTCGCAGGTCACGTACGACCACATCTTCAAGATCATCCTCATTGGAGACAACGGAGTCGGGAAGTCTAGCTTCATTCGCCGGTTCTGCGAGGGGTCGTACGTCGCCAACATGGAAACCACCGTCGGCGTCGATTTCTATCTCAGTGAAATCGACATAAATGGAAAAAAGATTAAGGTGAAGAGACGGTAGGATTATCGTATATACAGGGGTACCCTCTAATCCAGACACCAATAGGTGGAAGAGAGCTATTAGTGAAGTGTCCTTAAAATCAAGCCAATGTAGCGCTGAAGCTGTTGGTGTTCAGTTTTTGGCCGAGCTGTTTGGGTGGAAATGTGGAATCAGACTGACTGACACACGTGCAAACAACTTCACACGTTGCGTAATCTGTGCGGCGCATGCGAGAGATCAGAGCCAAATGTACATACACTGTCTGATATGATAAGGTGTGCCTTTCACTGAGTAAATATACAGTTGTAACGTGAGTACAATATCATACGATTTCTGGTCTTTCCCTAAGTTGGGTAATGTTGTGCCCAGCCTCCTCCCTTCTTCCCTATGGTTATGTGGCCTTGATAATCGCCATGGTGCCAGTGTCGACCCTCACTGGCTATTATAGTATTATGGATGCTGTCTTGTGTTTACCTCGCAGGTGAAGATCTGGGACACGGCAGGCTCTGAGAAATACATGTCAATATCAGCCGTCTACTACAGGTTGGTTACACACTTAATAATTATGGCAACACATCTTGGGTGAACGAACCTGAGTGTAAAATTTCAGCAGTTTAACATTACGTCACGCTGATATATAGCACTGTAGAAGGTTCACGTACCATTTAACCCTAACCTTACTGGCTATTGATAATTAACCCTTTGCCAACCGTTGTCTCTCTCTTTTCACAGAAAGGCTGATGGTGTGGTATTTGTATTCGACGTGACAAAACCGCGATCATTCACAAACATAGAGACAATATGGATGAATGCAGTCGATGCTCCAGAGAGGTAGTATACTAAAGATTACTAACCTCTGTAAAAAGAATACTAACTACTCTAGTGAGATTACTAACCACACCACAAAAGCTTACAACTTTAGACCAGTATACTAGAGATTACTAACCTCATACAGAATATTAAAGCACCGTTTAACTACATTACTAACCCAAGCACAACTCCACACACAGTTTACTAGAGATTACTAACCTCTACACAGGGTTTACTAACCGAGCAGACCAGTATACTAGAGATTACAGACCATGTATTTCAACTCTATTACCCTCAGCGGATGTCCGGAGGCCATCAAGCTACTAGTCGGGAATAAGTGTGACTTGCCTGCAGAAGTCGACTTGTCACAAGCAAAGGTTAGACGCTGCTCTTCCCCACTTCTCTCTCTGCCACATACCCTCCCTACCCTCTCTGGTTTTGTGTCTCTATATAACATAATGGGTCAACAGTGAAACCTCTACATAAGGGACACGTTAACACACAGTGTTCCTTATTCAGAGGTTGTAGTATTAGCTAATGTATTAGTATATATGGGGTGTCCTTAAAGTGGTCTCCGATTTGAATCCTGTATAATTATTTGTCGCCAAGTTTCCTTGAGAAGTATAAAATATGCAAGTGACATAATAATTATACGAAGTGTGGTAACTATATATGTGCAATCAACATAATCACCTCACAAAAATCTACTGCAACTATGCAACTATAATTATAGTAAACCTCTGCTTCCTTCCTTCCTCCTATAATATTACACCTCGCTCCATACTGTGTGGGCTCCCCCCTACTACTTATACATTGGAAAGGGTGACATTATGACAAAGTGTCACTCACTTGCCTCCTGCCATCACTTCCTAGTAAACAGAAGCTTGAACATGTACACGTCACCATCCTTCCTTCACCGGAATATATACTCTTATCCTCATTTCTCATGGAACCCCTCTAATCCGGACATCGATTAGACAGAAATGCATTTATGATCGAGATATAATCTTATTTCAGAGGCTTGAGATATAATGACTATTTTGAGGGATTCCACAATGACACAACACCTCCCCCCAGCCCCCCTACTCTCTCGTTCCGTTCCCCTCTCTCCCCCTCCCCACAGAGATATGCCGAGCTCCACGACATGCTGTTCCTTGAAGCGAGTGCCAAGAACAACCACAACGTAAGGGAGTGTTTCCTCCACCTGGCGAGGGAGATATGCGAGCTGAAGGCACAGCAGCAGCCACAGACTTTCCCGAACGCAGACCTGACTCCAAGCATCAAACTGAAGCAGTCGTATCCAGTAGAGAGAGAAAGTCAAAAAGAAGGAGGAGGAGGAGGGTGCTCGTGCTAGCACACCGCACGCATGTATATAATATGCGTGTGTGTGAGTTTATCATAGCCTCAATTTTCACTCCGCAGCATCGTGTGTGTGTATGTATGTCTGATCCAATGAAGCACTATAATTATTATACAGGTCTATTCTGCACCAGTGTATATATGTATATATGACCGGCAGATGTGTGTGTATGTATGTCTGTATCTGTATATACACTTCAGAAAAATTGTTATAATAAATTGTTTACAGAAGCGATATCTTTATCTCTATAAATTGTGTAAACAACCGAGTTTTAAAAATCAGTAACAGCAGGAGCTAGTGAAGGGAAATATCTATTTACAGAGTCATTCGAGGCGGAGATAGCCAACCTGGGGGGATGAAGATTAAGACATTGGCTCAAAATAGACGTTTGCACAGCATACCCACAGCTCACCTTCCAAAAGCTCTGTCCACACCTCTGTCCAGGTGGTAGACTAACATTACTCCGACACAGCAGCAGACGTAGCCACAGACACTCCCCCCTCGAGAGTGGGAGGGGCTCCACCCCTTGGTCACGTGACCAGGGGCGGAGCCAGTCTCCGTGGCAACCACGTAGAGCAGCTTGAGGGCTGGGAAGTTCTCAGAACAGTGGGAGGAAGAAATACCTTCAAAAGTGGAAAAATAGACACAATTATTGCAACACAGACAATCATCAGAATGAATCCTCATTTCAAGGGTGTCCTTAGAGAGGGGTTCTACCCGCTAACCTGTGAACTTTGAGGAGAGGAATTCGGAGGTCATGTGACGAGTGTTGGAGATCACATGACTCGCGACGTTGAGCACCCACACCTGGCGAGAGGTCATACATCACATGAGGCTTTCAGCAAAGCCATCCTTCAGTTGCAATAAAAATATTGTACTGCCCTGTATAATTTTACACGCTCGTAAAAATTGTGGATGGGTAAAATATGGCTTTCACTAGTTTTTTTTCTCTTTCCAAAATTTTCCGCTATTATAGTAATAGCCACTTACACAGAGGAAATCGTGACGGTGTGAATCTTGAATGCTGAACTTGAATGAAGATTTGTCGCTACAGGCAGTGCAGAGAGTACGGGCCAAATGATGTTCTCTGTCTTTTTCCACACGGGCCCAGAATGAGGGTAGAGAGAGGGAGGGAGGAGAGGAAGAGGGAGGGGCAGAGGAGAGAGAGGAGAGGAGAGAGAGGCAGGGGAGGAAGAGAAGAATTCTAATGATATTTCGGATCGCCAGAGCTCCAATGTTTGATCGGCGATATCAGTTGACTCCGCCTCTTTCGAATACCCCTTTGTTCCCTCCGCCCCCCTCAGTTCTTTATCTCCATGGCTACCTGCAATGTGTGTTGTACAAGTTTCCCTGGTAGCTCAGTTGGTAGAGCATTCGCCTAGACTGCAGAGTGTCGTGGGTTTGAATCCCACCCAGGGCAGCTCTTTTTTTCCTAGCGGTCTTGGGTGTAGTTGCTTTGCCCTTTGCCCACCTTGTTGTTGGCACATGCATACGAAAATGCTTGAAGAACTTGTGTTGGGCCTACTACAGTGCCCACAGCAATATAATATACAATGAGAGGGTATATATATATATATACCATACCACCTCATAGAGCACACTTTCCATCATCAAACCTATATATATACCATACCACCTCATAGAGCACACTTGCCATCATCAAACCTATACCATATCCATCAGCTATCACAACTGAACAATTACACAGCCAATTATGCTGCAATCCAGAGAGCTTCCTAACTGTAGTAAAGGTTCCAAAAACTCATCTCGTAAGTATTTCCTACCTCAGTCAGGGCCACACTACATTTTAATATGTAGTTCCAGGAAGGCTGTGCAAATCTTATTCTTGCAAGCACAGAAGCGTAATAGAATGAGGATTGCATAAGCAAGTGCCAGCGTGGGCAGAGATTTATAAAGATGTTATGATCTGTATCTATTGCATAATAACACATTATGTGTAATCGCGATTGCATGTTAATACACCTGTTGCAAGTACGGAACAACTAATATAATTGAAGATCTCAGCTACGTTGCTACAATGCAGCGAGTGAGTGCAAACAGGTGCACAGCAGTATTAGTTCTTGGAAGTGTGTGTGTGTGGCGTGAGCTCACTTGCACTAGTTGGCAAAAACACTCCAAGATGTAGGTAGCATCTGCCACAGTAGATCCCCCCTCTCTGTGCATAGACAGAACACGGAACACGTTTAACCCCTTACACACGGAATACTAGAGGATCCCTCTCTGTGCATAGACAGAACACGGAACACTTTTATCCCCTCACACACGGAATACTAGTGGATCCCTCTCTGTGCATAGACAGAACACGGAACACGTTTAACCCCTCACACACGGAATACTAGTGGATCCCCCTCTCTGTGCATAGACAGAACACGGAACAAGTTTAACCCCCTCACACACGGAATACCAGAAACCACGTAAAGAGGTTAACCTCATTGAGTGGAACCCCCTTATCTAAGGACACCTCTGAAATGAGGACACCTCTCTAATAAGGACACCCTGTCCTTCCCAAAGAACAGTTCTTGCATGCAATCTAACCCTTGAAAGAAGGACACCTCACTAATATGTAACTTCATTCTGTCCCATTGGTGTCTCCATTACAGAGGTATACACATAATGTGTAAGGAAACTCTCCCTGCCCCAAGGTCAGGTAATTCAGGTTCCACTGTACATGTACATGTATGTATGTACCTCCCTGGTGTCCAGTGCATTGGATCCCATACATTCTCTAGTGACTCTGACGACTCTACAGCCAGTCAGACAGTCTCCTGGCCTGGCGGCGAGAGGGTGGGGAGAGGGAGAGAGGGAGGAGGAGGAGGAGGAGGGTGGGTGGGGGTGAAGATGGCAGAAAGCGTCTCCAGCCAACTCAGACCATTCGTCTGACGGGAGAGGCAACACTCGCTTGAAACAACTGGAGGAGGAGGAAGAGGAAGAGAAGAGAAGAGGTGTGGGACTGAAGATTCGCAAGGACATTACTGGCTTTAACATACAAGGCATGAATTTGCTGCTCAATATTTGAGGGTATCATCGTGCATGCAAAACGCTGCAAAATTGGAGTTATTTCGGGTGCTAGCAACAAATTTAGATGGTCCCAATAACAGGACACCCACTATTTGGGGGTCAAAGTGCCCCCTGGGAAGCATATTCAGGGGACAAATGAAGAGATAGAGGGACTATGTCCCCCCCTGGTGAACTCTGGTGCCAGCCCTGGGTTATGAAGAAACCTACACGTGTATGTAGCTGGCAGATCACACTAGAATTACGTCTGACAGACAGACATAACACCCCCCACACACACGATCACCACGGAGTCAGTCAGTCATTCTCTTGAGACCAGCGAACCAATAGCAAGCAAGGCCACTACATTAGCTAGTTACGAGGAAGTATGTATATAAAATGGATGGAGACACATGTACTGCCTCGTAACATAACGTGTCATCTGCCTAACGAGCTATATACAAATGTTGGCAAAATCTGCCTACACAAAACATATTCTTGCGGGCAATTTCAAAGCACTACAAACGTGGTTGTACTTTGCATATAAAAGGTTGGAAAGCCGATTTGACAAGGCGATATCTCTAATTAAAGGACCCTTTTGAGGTCCTGAATGTGTCCTTATTCAGAGTTGATCTTCTATCTCGCTGCACCTATCCCTATCTCACCCAAATTTCGCTGTCCCCTCTAAACAAGGGTGTCAACGATATTGCATTTTATGTAGGCACAAGAGTGGAAAAAGAGACAAACCAACTATTCTTTATACTTTGACTACAGTTGGAGAATGGAATGGTAACATCTTCTATCTCGCTGCACCTATCCCTATCTTTCCCAAATGTTGCTGTCCCCCCTAAATAAGGGTGTCAACGATATTGCATTTTATTTAGGCACAAGAGTGGAAAAAGACATGATTTTGGAGGTACATGCAACTGTTTCCGTGTGGGTGGGTCGTGTGGTATTGCGGTCAGCAGACATCGCGTGTTGCAACTAAAGCCATATGCACCGCCAGTGAAACTGGATATGCATACCAACAATAGACCTGCTCACGCTGGGATAATAGGTAACATTGCAAGACATGTGCTCCCACAGTAAAGATTGTGTGAATGCTAAGTCTTATGGGAGTTGAACCCAAGAACTACCTACACCTGCTTTTTTTTCTATCTCCAAGATACTATCTCTTTCGAACGACCTCATTGGTCACTTACTGCTGGAACCTCTCTCTAAGGACAGCCTTGAAATGAGGACACCTACGTACAAATAAGGAACCCCCTCCTCCCCCAAGAACACTTCTTGCATGCAATTTAACCCCTGCAACACACCTGACACCATCACTGATGTGGACACTATTATTCAGGTTCCACATCGGAAATGGTGATTGCCAGTCAGTCACGTACATGCATGCAGTGTGACCAGTGCCAAATGCAAACTGCACACACCCATCAGCAGTTTTGGGCAAAATCGCCAAATTCAACCGCTGCCAAAATCTATGGTAATGTATCATTATGCACAGGACAATGCAAATGGACCTACTCATGGAGAGGGGCAATGGCTTCATTACACTGCATCAGAGTCCACATACCTCTAACTCCAAATAAAGCTCGCTCCTTACGCAATTGTAACACAGCTCGTCTGCAATATTCACCACTAACTCTGCCTACACCTACCATGAACGTACTACACTATAATCTCAACGTGTGTGTGTGTTACAGTGAAACCCATGGCATAGGGGACACCTTGGGGAGTCAATATTTCAGAGGTGCCCCTCTTTTCAGGTACAGCGTAACGTGTAGTGTGGGGCAGAACCAAGTGTCCATTGTAGACAGCGTCCTTTGTGCTACTGGTATTTGTCGGGTCTGTGTTCCACAGCCAAAATGGATCCATTATACAAAACGCAGTTGTGCCAACATTATGCTCTCTTCTCAATTAATACTAATACATTCTTCTGGCAGAAAAGGAATAATAATTATAGTAAACCATGAGATAATGCATGTGTTGTGGAAATCAACCTATAATTATAGTAAACCATGAGGTGTGGAAATCAACCAACATACCTAACAGACACACGTGCCTGATGCAGAACTCTGGCACCACCTGCTCTGACTTCCTCAATTCACACACACACACATCAGCACTGAATGAACAGGTACATACATATAGTGCTTCCATTTCCTAATGTATTGTATACATGTACTACAGACTGTACCCAGACAATAACACGTGAAAGCAGTAGAGGTATTCTGACAAATGCACGCACCTGCAAAGCCTGAACTGAACTGAAAGTGTAACTTCGTCCTGGCATAATTATACTTATAGAACAGCCACAATAGTCACATATTATCATTATGTTAGGATAAGTCCCTCCCTCGTCTTGCAGCCCGAAATGTGTAACGCTGTGCAGAAAGCTAACATATAGCAGTCCAGTCCAATGAGAGAGGAAGAACAGTGTTGTAATCCCTAACATGGCCACACCCCTTTGGATGAGTTTCTAGTTACACCTTACCATAATTATGGTGATAATTATGATGTAAAGCAATTAAAAATGAGACCATTAAAACAAATACAGCGACCTTTAGCACTAGAAGTACCTTCAGTCTCATTAGCCACGTGTCTGTACATAATGATGAGCCAATGACAAAGTCAGTTGAGTATGCACATGTTCCAACTTTCTCACAGGAGCTAATGCATGGATGACAGTGAGAGTGGGCAAGTTCCTGGAAATGTGCAGTATGTCTCACACTCAAAATATACAGCAACAAACATGGAGGACAATCAAAACACAGCTAGAAATAGAATTTGCCTTACACGCACGACCCCCCAAAGTGTTAAGCAAGCACACGCTCTGATTGTATCACAGGAGACTGCATCAAGATTTCGGGTGCATAATGTGGATAGGTTCTTGGAAAAGAGTGCAGTATGTCCACACCAAACAGCTGGCTAGCACAGAGCAGAAAGCTAAGGCAACTTGGAATAACATTGTCAGTGAGTAAAGCAAGCAGGCGTTTAGATTTCCCCCACGGAAGAACGCATCTAGTTTTGTTTGAAAGAGTGGGTAAGTTCTTGGTATATCGTGCACCAAACGGCTACTCCAAGCACCGTTAATTCCTAACATGGAGAGAAAGCTCGTATATACAGTGGGAAGAAGGAAGTTGAAGTAAGCAGCTACGGGTATGTAATCATGCGTCATGCGTGATACTGGATGTCCCGTGCAGGGGATCTGATGCACAATGGCGGAATCACTAGCATGCAGCAGCTATTGAGACACAATCAGGTAGGAAGCTTAGCAACACGGATTCTATCACTATCGTGCAATGCAGGAGGTACACGTACGCACTGCGAAACCGTAAAAGGACCTTCTAAATAAAGGACACCTCTCTATAGAGGACACTTGGTTCTGCCTCATACATATATATTGGTAGTGTATTATATATACTACCTCCGAATAAAGGACACTTTCGATGTCCTCAAGGTGTCCCTTATTCAGACTGTACTTAATATACTGTACTATACACACCCACATACACACTACAATATTATCAGTACATGAAGACAGAACTAATGTAGGAGGAAGAATCACACCATGCACCATAAGCAAGCATAAGTAAGTTGGAGCTGTTGACATGCGGGAAAGTTAGGGCGGCTGACGTACGAGGCTGAATCACTAGTTAGCTGCGTGTATATACATATATACTGTATGTACTGAAACACTCTGCATGAAGCTCAGTATAAGAGATTCTCTAGGGTGTGAGTGTCTGTCTGTCTGTATACTGATGCCACCCCTGGTTCATACTACTCACTCTAATTCTTAGACAGATGTGTGTATGCAACATATAGTGTGCGGCTATATTATATTCTTTCGACCTTTGTATACTTACATTTTGAGTACACGAGGAAAGGCCAACTAACCCATCTTATATTGTTTGTAGGGTGCAGCAGAAATACTGTAACTCGCGTTTTGGTTGCAGACTAGAATATCTCAGAGGGAACATTAATGCAAATCTTCCACTGTTGCCACACTGTTCCTACCCAGAAATAAACCTGGTCGTGGACAGCTGTGGCACACCCCGATACAGTTGAATCACTTGGTAGACTTTCACCAGAAACAGCTGTATGTAGATAATCTGCCGCAGGCAAGAGTTTGCCAACAATTGCACTATTCCAATTAGCACTGCTAATTATGGGGCAAAACACGGTGCTCAATACTCACAGAAAGCGCCCCATTAGAACACTAAGCAGGTGAAACGAGCTAATCTGAACCCACATCATAACCTGTCAGAGTTAAAAAACACAAGATAACCAGCGGAATATGCACAGAGACAAGAGTTGGCGAGCAAAGTGACTGCACTGTTTGTAAACTGTCCCACAACGGCACTATACCCTAACGTTTTACGCAACTCAAAATACACATGCTGGAAATTTCACATGTGTTCGCTCGCCAATAATGCACTGCATTCCTTCTAGTAATACATATAGAGGCAGCCATAGCAGTGCAGCTATTGACCACGCTCCAACCCAACGGGCCAAGCGAACGGTTTCTGTCTTTCAATCGAGACCACCAAACATACCACTATGACACCCTATAGTTCCCCAGGCACCGTCCTAGACTATACACTGGGACTGTCACAGTAGAACGGAAATAACAAAATGTTCCGCATTCTATGACCTGTGCTGTGTACTCACGTACACACACAGCCTTTCTACAGAATATCACAGGGAAGCCAATGTCCCTTTAGGCACAGTAAACATTACTTACAGACACCATAACTGCATAATTCCTGCACACTATAAGTACAAACTAGATGTCACTGCAAGCCAAGAGTGTGTGTGTGTGTGTGTGTGTGTGTGTGCTACTGTCATTCCATGTTACGTAAGCCGCCGTGGCTTATACGGCAAATGTAACGTCGCGAGAAATCCCAAACATTTACGAGGAGTATAAATATTTACGCTTCTGATCATGTGCCGGTCATTCATTATTTATCAGCGCCATCGGCCCAAGGCAACAAGGGGAACAATGCCATCAAGAACTGCACAATAGAAAAATTCACGAGTTACTTTCCCACCACAAAAAGGTCAAAAAATAATTATTTGTGGGTTTTGTGCCTCCAAACTTTCATGGCTATGCAGTGATTTACTCACTAGTTCTGTTTCGTGAGAACGTATCCACAAAATCCACATTTCACCACAATCGAGGTGGAGGGGGGCGAGGTCAAATCTGGGGGGTCCAAAAGTTTATCAAATTTCGCCCACACAGGCTGCGTTAGTCCAACACAGCGGAATCTCAACTGAAGCGGCTGTCTTTCCTCGGGGGACGGTTTTCGACGATCTAGGTAAGACCCCGGGTCGAGGTCTGGAAGATGCGGGGGCCAGCGGATAATTTCCAGGCTCCCCGCGTTACGCAGCTCGGCGCAGACGGCAGCTCTTGCGGAGACGGTTAGTTTGCAGCTGTCTCGAGCCGCGAAGGCGATCTGATAGGTTCCAACACGCGGCAAAAACTCCGCAAAGAAGCTGTAGTCTCGCTCCCTCGAGCACATGGTAAAGGTCAGAGGTCACGAATAGGGGGCGTGGCTCGAATTATATCGACCACCAATGACGACGCAGCGCGTTCGTCGCCGTATCCAAGGCAACGCGACTCTGTTTCCGGTTGCGCCCCCGCAAGACACGAGACGCTTGCACAACACGCGGTGCGCTGCAGCTTTCTCGCTTGGGTTTTCTCGTCTGTTGGTCGAGTTAACGAGGGAGAGTGAGTCGGCAAACAGCTCACGCTCTGCAGCTCGCTGCTCCCAAAGGATCTCCAGAAGCGGTTCCCGACTCCCTACTGCCACTAATACCACCGTTTGTCTCTCCATTTCCCCATCCCTTCCTCGTCGCCCAGCAGCGCCCAACTCGAACCTCTCCCAAACGACGCAACAGTGCTATTGCTCAATTCTCCAGCCGGTGTGTTTGAGTGTGTGTGTTTGTGTTCCTGCCTAGCTGCCTACGTACTTCCTGTGTGTTAGTTTCAAAAGTCGACAAACAGCCAAACAACAAGCTGCCGTCACCTAGCTACTCAGCAAAAAAAGTGAAAAGCCCCCTCCCCAGATACCGGCAAAACTCAGGAAAAAGTCAACTCTCTGACGCGACGACAAAAAGCCCACGAGTATTCCAAGTTTCATTAAAATAGCTACATCTCCTGCAGATTTCCCAAACAGTCACCCGCGTGCTGTGTCGTTCTTTCTCCCCTCGCCGCTAGCCTCTTCCGAAAAACCGACGTCCATTTGTTCTACTGTACTGTGTGTGTGTACCGCTGCGTTCGATTGTCGTCCGCTGTTGTTGTCGCCTCGATCCTTGTAGCGCCTGAAGAGACGCTGTTCGGAGACATAACGCCGCATTCTTGCACATCCGAAGTGTGCAAAGTGTAGCTCTCTACCGCATATAACCGCCGACCCTCTACCCTGCCCCACAGGCGCTGTTCCGACGAGTCAGCTAGCCGCGCCGGCCGCCGACCCGCAACGTTATTAGGAGACATTTTCGTTAGTCAATAGGGCGAAGTAGAGTTCAATTCGTAGTTCCGTGGCTGTGAAGCTGACCACGTGCTTGGAGAGTGCCAGTCATGAATTTGCCTCCAGCGCCACTACCACCAAGTAGCACGAGTGAAACGCATGTGGACGTTGCTGCTACTGGTACTACCCCAGGGACTGGCAGTGTTCCTGAGCACGGGCACCCTCTGTCGTTCGATCAGGTACAGCGACTGTGTAGCGTGCTAACGGAGTCCGTGACGCTGACCCCGAAGGACCCCGGGAGCAACTTCCCCGTGTTGCAAATTTCCCCCGCCGCGATCGTGAAGGTCGTCAGACAGCGACTCATCCGAAAGGGGATCACGATTCGAGACATCCGCATGAACGGCAGTGCCGCGAGCTACTGTCTCTGCGAGAGACATACGGACAGCAGCCTCCCCGAGTTGAAGTTCAACGACGTGGATTTGATATTCGGCGTGTCCATCGACGAGTGGTGTCGCGAGAGAGATTTTCACATCATCAAGGAAGAAGTGCTCACTTCTCTGCTGGATTTCTTTCCCGAGGAGTCGTCCAAGGCTCGCATCAGTGGGCACCTGTTGGAGGAGACGTACGCGAGAAAGATGGTGCTCGTCATGACCCCCAAGATCGAGTGGTCCCTGTTTTCCCTCGGCGACGAGACGGGCATGCGAAGCATCGAGCTGAAGTTCGTGAACAAGATCCAGCGACAGTTTGAGTTCACCGTCGACTCGTTTCAGATCTGCCTGGACGAGTATTTCACGTACGGGAGGTGCACTGAGGACAGCCCCGTGGCAATATCGGCCGAGTTTTTCCCCACCGTGCATGCCATCTCTGTCTACCCGGACTACGAAGAAGCCATGAAACACCTCAATGAGCGGCTAATCCACACCCAGAACCCGGAGGAAATCCGCGGAGGCGGGCTCCTGAAATACTGCACTCTGCTGGTGAACGGGTTCAAACCGGCCGAGAGCAGTCAAATGGAAAAACTGGAGCCGTACATGTGCAGTCGCTTCTTCATCGATTTCCCGGCTGATTTCCAGCAGTACTACAAGATACGTCGCTGCGTCACCACGCGGTTCTTGAGCGTCCGAGAGCTCGGAAAGTGCCAGGAATTCCTCCAGATTCTGTTCATGGTCGTGAGCAGCCAGGCTCGCTGCCTCATGGAGAGTGAACGTCAGAAAACCATGTCTGTCATTGTCCACATCAGCTTCGAAGTGGGACAACCGTTCCCTCCCCCCATGGCGATGTTTTCGTCGTATCCGATCCATCCGCCTCCCTGCGTCCCGCTGCGCGTACAGACGTCGTCGTACCATCACCATGGGAACGGACGCTCGAATTACCCGCGAAACCGTCGACACTTCACTCCTCCGTTTGAGTCTTCTTCACACCAGCACCATCCTCATCATCATCACAATCACTCTTCCTACCACAGAGCCCCGTGGTCTACGGTCAAACGGGCCCCTACAGCACAGGTTCGGTGACCTCCACCGCGCACGAGTGCCATCCATCCTAACATTTCATCCCCCGTCTCCCTTCCCCCCTCTCCCCAAAGTTGCCGCAGTGTGAAGTGCAGGTGTTTACGTCCCTCTCTGTGTACATTGTCTGTCTGTGCGCGTGTGCTCGCCACATGCGAAAAAACTGCAATACTCTTTAAAAATTGTCTGTCTTACCCTCCACCCCCACCACACACCCTCTTCCCCAATTCCCAGTTGTCTTCAATTCCCCTCAACATTTCATGTCAACTTTGCTGTGATTTTGTCAATGTGCACCCGTGTGTTGGTATGCGTGTGTGTGTGTTTGCGACGTCTATCTCTCTCTCTCTCGCGCCAGTCACGAAATACACACGCTCATCCACATGTCAAAAAACTCACTTGGCTTCAAAAAAACTGTCAAATCACTTTCTATTCAAAAATACCGTGTTACCCCCGAATTGTGTGCAATTTGTTGGTCCCAAGGACAATTGTATTATCTAGTGCCGTGTGTAATGTTTTTTTCCATTTTTCATTTTGCCCTGTATATATAAATTGTGAGATGTGTTAGCAACACTCTCTGTTTTAACTAATCTTTGACTAAAGTGCAATTTATTTGTGGACGGTCACTGTCATTTTAATCAATCTGCCTTCAAAACTTTTTCTTGCACCGAAAATTGTCTCAATTACTATTTTTCTTCCCTGTCATTCAAAAAATATCCCAAAAAACTTTGTAAAAATTTTAATCCTTATGTATATACGATTGATGAACTTCGCAGCGCACGGCACTATTATGATTATACACAACGCTTTATTGGGACTTGGGGTGAATGTTTGTGTAAACAAATCAGGTGAAATCCAGAGGGAATTATTTTCGATATTTCATCAGTTATAGGGATTATTAGTAGGGGCAAACCAATAACTACATCCCTAAGTATTATACCACAATTAGTAGGGGCAAACCGTAGTCTCGCATGAATAGAGGGTTTTTGCCCCATTAGTAGGGGCAAACCGTAGTCTCGCATAAATAAATAGAGGGTTTTTGCCCCATGCTAAAAATACTGTACTATATCCGGACACCCAAGATGTTATAATACAATGAGCATGAGTTTGCATGTTTAATGAACACACACCGCTGTAGAGGAGAAGTCTTTCAAATTCCATTAGAGTGTTTGTATATACACTGCACTGTACATTATATATATGTGTACCTGAATAATATAAATGGCCGTCGAAAGCTAATCAAGCAAATGTTGACATTTCTGAGCATTTTAAACTTGACAAGTGTCGGGTGACAGCTTAAAACTACCGCCAGCGTTTTCCCAAAAATCAGACGCATTTATATTACCTTTAGTCTCTAGAATACCAGTAATATAGTTGTAGCTACCCAGGACACTAAAATTAGACACCTACAGTAATGACAGGATAGTGTCTTTATAAAGTAGAACACATCTGTATTATATAAATAGGTTGAAAATTGAAGGGGTCAGAGACAGAGTGAGCCAACCCTCCAATATACAACTCTTGCCGGTTTTCCTTCAAATAATGAATATTGAGGGTTGGCTCACTCTGGCTCTGACCCCTTCAATTCAGAGCTGGACCACTAATACGCACAATAGAAGTACTCATTATAGATGTTTCATTTGTCATTGTTAGACATTCTAATGCCTTGATATCAGGACAGCGCTCAGCCAGGACAGCTTCTTGCGTGCTCTAGACAATAGCCGACCCACCACCTGCATGTGAAAACTATGAGGTAGAAAGGCAAAGGCACAACAAACAAATCAACTACACCTAGGACAGCTCTTCTTTTCCAAGGAATAATAAAGAGCTGCCCTAGGTGGGATTCGAACCCACGACACTCTGCAGTCTAGGCGAGCGCTCTACCAACTGAGCTACCAGGGCAACTCAGCTGGTAGGGGTTCGAATCTACAACACAACACAACACAAGGCAAACCTCCAACCACTGTGCTATGGCACAGTAAACTCTCACTCTCACATCTTACAACTACTGTACATGCACTGTTAATGTACAGTGTGAGCGTGTGTGAAACATGAACCATGGCCTGAGATCATTTTGAGAAAGGCATCGAGCTCTGCAAACAAATGAAACGACGCCGTGTTCCCATTTGCTGAAGTGGCACGCTCAACGCAATGTGCTGCAACGTTGTTCTAATGTTCGCTCAGCATGAGCTGTCATAATTACTGGGCCTTGACGCTGTGCTGCGCCAAATAAGGAAGGAAGGGTGATTGTGACTAAAGCTATGAATAATTCAGAATTACATCACATCTAATATTCATTTTCCTGCTGCCGCAAGATGGTATTTGATTGTAGTAGTAAAGTTCAAACTGATCACAATAATTACGGTAAATTAATTAACCTTCTGAACCCTATATCACCTGACATTGGGAATTTGAGAACTGCAGAGTTACGGGATCAAGTCACTGTTTTCCAGCCCTGTGTTCATGACAGGATTTTAAGGACACTGAGTAATAGTGACACATGTGCCATGGCAAATATATCAGTGGTGGATCCAGGGGGGTTCCTTGGGTTCCGCGGAAACCCCCTTTTTGTCGTTTTGCGCGCATGCGCCGCCGGCCTCGTGCGCACGCACGAGTGCAGTCGAAAACGTTCTGGACAGCGGAATCCCCCCTTGAGATCCGCCACTGAATATTGAAAATGAACACCACATGGAAGAGAACAGATGTGTAGGTCACTAATGAATTCATGCACGTATGTTGAGGACGCAGATACAGATGGAAGAAAAAAACCCACCAAATCAGGGGCTACAAGGTTGGGGGCAGAGTGTTTGTTACAAACAACGGTCAAACGGAAAGTTGCCGATTCATACTTTTGTCGAACAAGCATACGAACAAACATAAGTAGTGACGTGAAGCACCAGAAATGTGCACAATATATACACTTGGTGTAGTTGTCCAATGGGCGTTGCTATTAGGACAACCATTCTCAACAATGTTCTTACACTACTGTACAGTACGTCAGGAGAGCAACCACTTATGAGGTTTCTGACCACACATTCTTGGGTTGAATGCTGTTTTTCGGGTTTTTTAAATTTATGACAGGGGCTAAGGAAAGTAGGGAGAGACTACAGATGAAGTACTTGTGTTTATACTAAAAATGTCGGTCACGTTGTGTACATAGACATTGCAAGGGAAAAGTTGCTGATTCATGGTTTTCAAGTCATTCATGACCATACTTAGTTGTGTGAGGACAAGATATGTATGCTAGAGTAGGGGATCCTCCACACTTAATACATAGTGCTACATGAATGTTGTGTACTGTGTACATAATAATATTATACACACACGGGGTTGTTGGTTGTGCAATACACGTTTTGGGAGCATGTAGCAAGGCATTCAGGCACCCCTTTGCCTTGTGTTGTGTGTTGTACTGCAGACTTTGACCTGCTGAGCTGAGCTGCCCCGGCGGAGCACTGTTCTAGAGTTCTATAGAACAGAGTGTCGTGGGTTCCAACCTAGGTCAGCTCTTTTTTCTTCAAAACAAGTGTTGCCCTGGGTGTAGTTGATATACACATGATTCGTGCAACTAGCTTGAAGTGACTGCGTCGAGCAGAAATGGTAAAGTGCATATAGGGTTGAAAAATGATAGACCATACAGTAAAGTATGGGGTAGAAGTCACAGTATAGTATGATGGTAAAGTATGGGACAGCATTTGCCACGGCCAGGCAGTGTGTGTATAAGCTATCACAGTCTCATTCATCTATAATATATACCTATCCCATCACTTCGTACATATTTGGCAGTTACAGCAGAATAGACTAACAAGATATGGTACGATATAGTGACCTGGTTTCTAGGAACCATCTTGTTAGTATTACGATAGCATGCAGGAAGTCATGAGGTAATCTTAGCTGATACCACACAACAGATGAATTATGTACACATAGCACGGAACCACACACACCTACTGAATAGCTCGTTATATAATTGAGTTAAGAATGAACTTTAATTTTTCTCAAGGAACATTGTAGTGTCCATCAGACACCAACGGGAACCGAAGAAAGTGTCCATATTAGAGAGGGGCTCCACTGTTGAAGGCCACTCTAAGATGTCTTCTGGTCTATAGTCTAGGACTATTAAAAGCCTCTCTCTTTAGCAATTTGGCACAGTACACAGTCAACATGGAACATTATACAATGTAGGCGGGGTCTGGTATAAAGTGGGATTCTAATTCTGCCCTACTCCACGTCCGACGATAAATGGATGTCACGCGGATTTTGAGGAGACAAACAATTAGACATGCGTTTTATGTCTTCGTAATACAATCATGGTTTACTTGTTGCATCGTTATAAAAACAGCAAATTTATGATCGTAACTGTCTAATAAAGACTTTAGTGTCTGGAGAATTGACGTTTGTCAACATTTTTGTATTTTTGAAACTTTTTCCTCTTCTCTGCGTTCTTGCCCTGGTAACCATAGGAACTGGCGTTGGTTCTGCGAGATCTTCCCTTACTGCTGCTATGGATGGCTGGGAGGGAGGGGAGAGAGGGAGAGAGGGGAGAGAGGGAGGAGGAATTGAGATAGGAGAAAACCTAATGAAACTGTCATGTACAGTTGAACAGACATGTGGCTCACACACATGCACACAAACACACAAGGTTATGAAGGAATTGATGGAACGGCACATCTACAGACATGCACGCAGGCTCAGACACACGCACACATAAGGCAAGGCATATATACCTAACGAGACAGTAGGAGGAATGGCATATCCGAAAGCCTTCCCAACTCTCTGCAGATCCAATCTCTCTACGTTGAATACTGCCTTTAGAGAATGGGACGCATAGGCCTGTGGGGGGAGGGGGAGAGAGGGAGAGAAAGTTACAGCGACAGAGAGAGAGAAAAGAGAGAGAGGAGGAGAAGAAGAGAGAGCGGCAAAAGGGAGAGAGAGAGAGAGATTACAATGGGTACATAAAACCGACGTGCTCCCCAAACCTGAAGGTAGGAGCGATAGGCGTCTCTGGCAGACCGATGTAAGTAGTAGTTCTTCTCAATCAATTTCTCCAGCTACATCAAACAAAATTTTACACTCTTACCACAAAATTTAGTGATTCCAGCTTTTCCCTAGAAAAAGCTTCGCGAACGGAGCATTGTCAACTGGCATGTGTGGGTGCAAAAACCATGCATTGCACTGTGCATTTAAAGACTGGATATTCAAATGAACTCTAAGTGTATGTACCTGAGACTGTACGTTGCTCAGTTTCTTGGTCGGGGAACTCGTACTCATTCAGTGGTACCTGGAATGGGAATGAGACCAGAAACATTGCGCAATATAGACGACTAGGTAGGTTTTGCTAGCCAATAAAGTAGACCAATGTGGAGTGAGTAACATTATATTTGATTACCAGTGAATCAGTGTATATGTGTGTGTATATATAGATGTGAATGTATTGGTCGGTTATGGCAATTTAGTGTAACAACCATCTACTCTTCATCAATCACAGGTTTAATCATTGCCTAATTAGCAGGGATGGGAATGCCACCAACTTGTTAGCTGTGTTTGATTCAGAAAGGTGAGTGGAAAAATAGCTATATACAACAAACATTTTGTAGGGCAAATGTGCTCACATGTTGTAAAATAACAAACATGTTTAGAGGGTGTGGAGTGAGATAAGAAAGTTCAGAGAGATAAGGGAAACTTTGGAGAGAGAGGAGACAAAAATAAGAACGTTTTGAGAGAAATATGGGGAAAAAGATGAACGTTTGGAACAAGATAATGGAAAAGACGAGAGTTTGGAGCGAGATAGGGGGAAAGACCAAAGGTTGGAATGAGATGGCGGAAAAGAAGAAATGTGGAGCGAGATTACGAACATTTCGATTAAACATGTTCCAATTACATTGACCCCTGACCTTTGCCTGTTTGAGGTATTTCAGGAATGTGAGTTCCTCGGGGAGGAGCATGAGGAGGGCGTGACCTCGGCCCCCCGCCCGGGCGGTGCGACCCACCCTGTGGATGTACTCCTGAAAAGGTAGGGAGAGATGAAAATTCTTCATTATGTGCTGAAATTTTTTGTCACTGAATAATGATAATTTCGGGTATATATCCCTGGGAACCACATGGGCTGAAAAGAGCTTTTGCTTATATCCACACTTAATCCCGGATTCAGACGACTAGGTGGTGGACTCGCTTTGCTTGCATATAGAGAGCGGCTGACCTTGGGATCGTCCGGAGGGTCGTACTGGACAATCCAGTCCACTTCCGGTATGTCCAGTCCTCTGGCCGCCACGTCCGTACAGATGAGGGTGCCCGACGACGCCTGACAGAACTCTAGGAACGTCGACGTTCTCTTCTGCTGCTTCTGACGTCCCTGCACATTACACAGTGAGAGACACGGATAAGATAAGACTTGGCAAAGAGCCTGTGGATGTGGTGCCTGGAAAGGAATATCCACATCATAGCCTAACATCTACCGGGTGTCACACGGAAAAAGCACTTATAATGGCTGTTGTGCGCATGTGCACTGGCAATGTGGGTATAAAATTTTCCTTTAGTACCCTCCTCTCCCCCTCTCTCTCCTCTCCCTCTCCTCACATGTATATCCATGACAGGTATATCGATGTAGTTGAGCAGCTCGGCGTGGAACTTGACGGAGTTGCAGGAAGATAGAAACACCATCATCTTCTTGTCTCTGTTCTTCTTCAAGAACGTGAAGAGAAGAAGAAATCGTTGCTCCGACGGACACACCACATAACCCTGTAGCAACAGGGTTAAACGTTTATTACGCCAGTAGTAAAAAGTTATTAACCCGGAAGCAACAAGTTTAAACGTTTTTATTACGCCAGAAGTAAAAGTTATCCACTCTGCTGCAGCAAACTTCATTAACCCTGTAAAACATTTTTAACCCTGCAGCAACTTGGTTAAAATGTTTATTAACCCTAGAGGGACAAGGTAAAATCTTTCTAAAGGTCGCCATGGAAAACTTGCATAACACCTATATATTACAATTTATCCAGCATCAGCAGTGAAAGATTGCGTAATCCTGGAGCAACATGGCTGTTAAAATGGGTTGTGCAACCCTGTGTTTAACTACAAAGATAAGACTGGTTGCGTAACTCTGCAGTAAGAGGGTTATAAATGATGTGGTCACTTGGGAAAGGAGGATAACAACTTACGCAACTGCTTGGTACACTGCAGTGCTATATTCCCAGTAGAGATGCTCAGTGCAATATGATGTGATTGCTGGCCAGTCCCAAATACTTTTAAATAAGTGTTAGCAAACGTTACAAAGGGCGGTAGAGTCACCTCTGAAATGAGGACACCTCTCTAATCATCATCTCAGAACATCTCCTTGCCCAAGAACAGTTCTTGCATGCAATTTAACCCCTGAAATGAGGACACCTCTCTAATAAGAACACCTCCTCACACAAGAACAGTTCTTGCATGCAATTTAACCTCTGAAATGAGGACACCTCTCTAATCATCATCTCAGAACATCTCCTTGCCCAAGAACAGTTCTTGCGTGCAATTTAACCCCTGAAATGAGGACACCTCTCTAATAAGAACACCTCCTCACACAAGAACAGTTCTTGCATGCAATTTAACCCCTGAAATGAGGACACCTCTCTAATCATCATCATCAGAACACCTCCTTGCCCAAGAACAGTTCTTGCGTGCAATTTAACCCCTGAAATGAGGACACCTCTCTAATAAGAACACCTCCTCACACAAGAACAGTTCTTGCATGCAATTTAACCCCTGAAATGAGGACACCTCTCTAATCATCATCATCAGAACACCTCCTTACCCAAGAACAGTTCTTGCATGCAATTTAACCCATGAAATAAAGGACACCTCTCTAATAAGAACACCTCCTTACCCAAGAACAGTTCTTGCATGCAATTTAACGCCTGAAATGAGGACACCTCTCTAATAAGAACACCTCCTCACACAAGAACAGTTCTTGCATGCAATTTAACCCCTGAAATGAGGACACCTCTCTAATCATCATCATCAGAACACCTCCTTACCCAAGAACAGTTCTTGCATGCAATTTAACCCCTGAAATGAGGACACCTCTCTAATCATCATCATCAGAACACCTCCTTGCCCAAGAACAGTTCTTGCATGCAATTTAACCCATGAAATAAAGGACACCTCTCTAATAAGAACACCTCCTTACCCAAGAACAGTTCTTGCATGCAATTTAACCCCTGAAATGAGGACACCTCTCTAATAAGAACACCTCCTTACCCAAGAACAGTTCTTGCATGCAATTTAACCCCTGAAATGAGGACACCTCTCTAATAAGAACACCTCCTCACCCAAGAACAGTTCTTGCATGCAATTTAACCCCTGAAATGAGGACACCTCTCTAATAAGAACACCTCCTCACCCAAGAACAGTTCTTGCATGCAATATAACCCCTGAAATGAGGACACCTCTCTAATAAGAACACCTCCTTACCCAAGAACAGTTCTTGCATGCAATTTAACCCCTGAAATGAGGACACCTCTCTAATAAGAACACCTCCTCACCCAAGAACAGTTCTTGCATGTAATTTAACCCCTGAAATAAAGGACACCTCTCTAATAAGAACACCTCCTCACCCAAGAACAGTTCTTGCATGCAATTTAACCCCTGAAATGAGGACACCTCTCTAATAAGAACACCTCCTTACCCAAGACCAGTTCTTGCATGTAATTTAACCCCTGAAATAGGCACACCTCTCAAATACAGAGACTTTCTTCTGTCCCATTGTGTCCAGATCAGAGGGGTTCCACTGTTGCAGATGGCTACATGTGTAGCTGACTAATATGCTATATACCTGATCTACGATCTCGGAATTCAGATAAAAGTACGTAAGAAAGCTAACTTGTTCAAGTCCGTCCACAGTGGAGGTCTCCTTGTCGTCGTCAACTCCGACATAGAGAGGAGCCTTCCTCAGAGATATCCTGGCGAGATCCTCCACGTTCTTGGTCTGCGTCGCAGAGAACAGCACCGTCTGTCGCTTCCCTGGGGATCATGTGACCAAGTGTGACTGTCATGTGACCACTGATATCATGAGATCATGTGACTTCACTGTACATGAAATATCAGTGTTAGGTGTATATGCAGGCTTAAACAAGCTCTCAATATTACAGATCGATCATTATTTCTACACAATTTCCTGGCGACAGTACGATAGAGGTAAAACACTCCAAATGTGGGGCAAGTACTACAACGAATGGTGTACTAAGTGGTGCAAATGACAAACTATGCATTGAACAGTGAGGATTTGGGGGAAGGGGGACACACCCAGGTTTATGGGTGACTTGGTGAAGTTTAGTTAGAAGCAATGTTAACAACAATGTTTAATACTATGATGGAGGCAATGTTTAAGGTGCATTCGCTCACGGGGCAGGAGTTTGATGATTTGTCTCATCTCTTCCTCGAAGCCGATCTGAAGAATCCGGTCAGCCTCGTCGATCACCAGACACTGGAGGCTGTGGTAGACAAACCCCTGTGTGTTCTGGGGGAGAAAGAGTTTTGTGTAAATCTATTCAGAGAGAGAGGTTTCAAGAGTGGGATTTCCAATTATCTTTGCTTCTAGTCAGACTTTTTTGGGTTAAAAACTGCTCTGGTTTAGGGAGAGCCGCTATATGACAACACACCATAAACAGGCATATTATTGTAGATTAATACACATACAGACCTGGAGATGATCTAGAAGCCGCCCGGGCGTGGCCACCAAGAGATTAACCCCTTTGCTCAGTTTCTCCGCCTCCACCTTGCGGTTGGCTCCGCCCATGACGATCCCGTGGGTGTGGTGATGACGGGACACAAGATCGGTGACAACTCCGTACGTCTGGAGCGAGAGTTCTCGAGTTGGTGAGATGATTATCACTCCTGTGCCTGGGGTGAGGAGAGGATGAGAGGAGGGAGGAGAGGGAGGGAGGGAGGGAGGGAGAGAGGGAGGAGAGCGAGCTATTTAAACACTATTTAGTTGGGCTACAAACCGATTAAAGCACCGTCTATTCCTGTAAGATTAATTCATTTTGGTTTTATGAACGAGTCCACTGAAACGTATGCAGGCAAAGGAGTGGAGGAAACATTAGTAGCGAGGGAGGTAAAGAGAGAGAGGTGTGTCAAACAACGAAGTTCGGCATAGCTGCTACATATGTACCATTTCTTGGCATGAAGTTGAGTTTGTAGAGCAACTCGACGGCAGGTATGAGAAACGCGAGTGTCTTTCCGCTGCCAGTCCTGGCAGCTCCCATCAGGTCTCTGGGAGAAACACAATCGACTGAAATTATCATCATCAGGGGTTTATTTAGGGAATTTAGGGAATATTCAATATCATCAGGGGTTTATTTAGGGGGGAACTGGGAGTATATACCCCTTGGATAAATTCTAAATGAGTTTTGTAAAGAGAATATGCTACATAAGGTTTAGAACATGCAACATTCTTGCACTGACCCTATTGTTTTAGTTCTATCTTAAATTAACCTCTTACCTACCGACACATTCCCATCGTTATTTATTAACTCCTTCGTTATCATTAATTGACAGAATTGTCTCACTAACTTGCCCAGCAGTAGTGGTCTGATGGACCTGTACTGAATCTCCATCATGTGAGTGAATCCCCATCTCTCCGATGGCTTGCAGTGTCTTGTCGGACACCACGTCAGACAGAGAGGAGAACAGCCGGTCTTCTTCTGTCACCTCTCCTGATATGCAACATGGACATTACGTAATACTTTCACGGGATCTAAAATGTTTACTGGAAACATGGAAGTATTTAATGGTAGCTCCAAATGTAGTAAATAACTGCTAAAAAGAGTATGAGCTTGCCGAATATATTACCATACAGAAAGTCAATGGCATATCAAATCATGCACATTTGGTTTGCATACTGTATGTTTATGATCTAGAAACAAGTCCATTACCTCTTCCTAACAGTTTGTCCAATTCCTTTCTGCTTTTCATCGTCTTCACTTGTCTGTCCTTCATTCTCCTCACACTCTACCTCTTTCTCCTCCTCTTCTTCTTCTTCCTCGTTCTCAGTTCCCTTGATCTTCTTTCTCTTCCCAACTCCTTCTCCCTTCTCCGTCTTCCTCTTCCTCCCCTTCATCCTCTCCCCCTCCCCCTCTTCCCTCTCCCCACTACCTCCTCCAACATCTACCACCTTCTCCTCCACTCCTTTCACTTCTTCCACCTCCTCACTGGCTATTTCTGAAACAGGAAACAAGAAGCTCAATGATCTATAAAGGGACGTGCTATTTCTCG
This sequence comes from Geodia barretti, assembly GCA_030341885.1. NCBI lineage: Eukaryota > Metazoa > Porifera > Demospongiae > Tetractinellida > Geodiidae > Geodia > Geodia barretti. The sequence goes on along the minus strand of CASHTH010000906.1, from coordinate 20,868 downwards.
ATGGTACACTAAAAAGGCAGAACACAGAACACTACAATACATAGGAGTCCCGACTATAAGAAGGCATACCGTCAGGTTGTCTGTCGTTCATCTTAGCTTTGACCTTCTGCCTGGCTTTCTGCTTCATCCTGCGAAGCTTCTTTAGATTCCTGTCGCGAACTGTCGGCATGTTCACTATAGAAGAAAGCTGCCACTCGGACCCACGGCCCACGTGTGCGACCTTTCACCTCGGTGTGTCTCTAGCGCGCGGGCCGGGGGCGGGACCCTATTACGTCACGAATAGATTATTACTATTCGTGACGTAATAGAGAGGTGTGGCGGAGCGAAACAACAAGCGAGGGTGTTCATACAAACCCAGGGAAACAAGCTAGTATCTTCATGGAGCAGCAGGGGCAGAAAACAGTGAGCGCAGAAAAGAAGACTTCGCAGGAGGATGAGGATAGTCGTTTCGGTAAATGTATATCTATCGTGAGAAGGATAATGCTATAGCTAGCTAGCGCTAGAGCTCCGTTACGAAGCTATATAATATGCTACTGCAGCTATGCTTATGTAGGGTTCACACGCCTTTTGTATGCATCGTTAGCTAAGCTTCTTGCTTGAAGATTGCAGCCAAGCAGGTAGCTATGTTGGCAATTTACCAAGCATGAAAAGCTCACTAATGCCCGGGGAGGGTCTGGCCCTTGAGATAATTCAATTGTGATAAGGCCACTCCGGTTTCTGGTCAGAGGCTCAAGATGCGGGGTGGCGAGGTTCCTCATGGCATTAGTATATATACGCGTAGTAATGACCACAAAAATTCATAGTGGGTCAAAATAATTATACGTAGTACACACAGCAGAGCATGCGCAGAATTACCAAAACTGGTGCGGGCGCGCGGGGGACTAGAAACCAGTATACAACTTGGAGTGGCCTAAAGGCTGCCAGCATGACTTTTTATTGCACTCTTTTGTACCTCTGTAGATATGGAACCAAGTACGCAAGCCCTGGCGAACCAGGTGACACCGAAAGTTACTGGCAAAGAACTAGAGTTTCTGGCAATTGAGCTCGGTCTGGAGAAGTGTGAATTCGGGATAATAGAGAGTAACCATCCCCTAGATGTGAAGAGGCAAACCCTTGAAGTTCTTAGTGAGTGGAAAAAGAAAGATGAAAACTACACGTGGAGGTTTCTGATAAAGGCTCTAAAAGCTCCTGCTGTCAACCTCGGTGGTGTAGCCAAGGATGTGAAGCAGTGGGTGATAGACAATATTCCAAAGCCACTTCGCTAAATTAATTAACGAGCACAGTGAAGTTTGCCTTTTTTATTTTTTTGATGGAGTGGGGTAGCATATTTTTGGACTTGATTTTTTAAAATCTAGTTTTGTAGGTGCTCATGTAATACGTTACATACTGGGCTCACCACTCTTTGTGTCAAACGGCAGTAGAGAGCTAGAGAATGATTCAGCGCATGCGCAAACGTATCCGTGCCCGGCGCGGCGCCGCCCCCGGCCCAAGTCCACGTTCGATCTTGAAGCAAAGACTAGAGAGAAGCGTCTAGTCCCGGGAGCGATGCAGTTGGAGGACGTTGCGGAGTATCTCCCGGAGATCTCTTGGACAGGGTTCCTGGGTGTGGGAGTCGCTCTGCTAGCCACGACCATTGCCTTCCTCGTCCAGCGGTTCGAGCTGCTCGGTCTCCTCTTCAGGAAGGTGGAGAAGGACTCGGAGAGACACGGGGGGGAGCTGGTGGCCGCCGTACTCAGGGCACACGGGGTCAAGTTCGTCTTTACGCTGTGCGGGGGGCACATTTCCCCCGTCCTTGTCGCCTGCGAGAAAGAAGGGATTCGAGTGGTGGACACGAGGTTCGAGGGGAACGCCGCGTTTGCCGCTGATGCCGTGTCGCGTCTCTCCGGCGTGATCGGTGTGGCTTGCGTTACGGCAGGGCCCGGCGTCACCAACACCGTGACGGCTCTCCAGAACGCCAAGATGGCCGAATCACCCGTTCTCCTGCTCGGAGGAGCGTCTGCTAACGCACTAAAAGGTCGCGGAGCTCTCCAAGACATCGACCAGCTGTCCCTCTGCAAGACGCTCTGCAAACACGTCGCCACCGTAACGCGGGTCCGGGATATTGTCCCCGCGTTGCGTAAGGCCATCTACGAGGCCCAGAGCGGCGTGCCCGGACCCGTGTTTCTGGAGCTGCCCATAGACGTTCTCTATCCGTACAAGCTAGTCAGCGATGGACTGTTTCCGAAATCTCCAGCCAAGTCTTTCGGTCAGAAAATCACCAACTGGTATCTGGAGAATTATCTCAATCGATTGTTTGCCGACGCCTGGGTCGACCAGAGCCTTACCCCCATTATCCCCCACTTCCCCCGACACACCCCCAACGACATCACCGAGGTAGCAAACCTGCTCCGCGGGTCCCAGAAACCGGTTTTCCTTCTGGGAAGTCAGGTGACTCTACCGCCGACAAAAGCCCAGAACGTGAAGGCGGCACTAGAAGCGATGGGGATTCCGTGTTTCCTTGGTGGAATGGCTCGCGGTCTGCTGGGACGGAACAGCGCCCTCCACATTCGACAGCGGAGAAAAGACGCTCTCAAAGAGGCCGACGTCGTTGTCTGCGCTGGCGCAGTGGCAGACTTTCGTCTCAGCTACGGTCGAGTCTTCAAGCGCTCGAGCCAAGTCGTTATGGTGAACCGATCGAAATCCAACCTTACCATGAACACGGACGTTTTCTTCAAAGTGCGAAAGAGCGTTCACGGTGACCCGGGATGCTTTATTCTCGCACTATCGCAGGCCCTGACCAGGTTCAGCTGCCCGAGCGAGTGGCTTTCGACGCTCAAATCTCGCGACTTTGAAAAAGAAGCGGAGAACCGCAAGAAATCCCGCAACCTCCCCCAAGAGCATCTGAACCCCCTCAACGTTCTGTACCTAACAGAGGAGGTTATGAGCGAAAACAGCGTCATAATCGCAGATGGTGGGGATTTCGTCGGAAGTGCGGCGTACATTCTCCGACCTCGTGGCCCACTTTGCTGGCTCGATCCGGGGCCCTACGGAACTCTCGCGTTGGAGGAGGCTTTGCTCTGGGTGCCAAGCTGTGCCGACCTGATTCGGACGTGTGGATAATATACGGAGATGGCGCGCTCGGTTTTAGCGTACCAGAATTCGACACTTTCGCGAGGTTTAATCTCCCCGTCGTTGCGTTGGTTGGAAACGATGCTTGCTGGACTCAAATCGCCCGCGAGCAAGTCCCGATGTTCAAATCCAACGTGGCCTGTCTCCTTGACTACCGTAGCTACGAGACGGTTGCCGAGGGATTCGGTGGGCGTGGTTTCCTTCTGGATCGAGACTCGGATGACGCGGCGATAAAAGAGACCCTCCATCGAGCGCAGGAGGTGTCTCGGGAGGAGAAGAAGCCGGTCCTCATCAACTGCCTGATTGGGAAGACTGATTTCAGAGATGGCTCCATTTCAGTGTGACCACCCAACCGAACACTTACGTAACATTATGTCACCAGAAATAGGTAGTGCTATATACTGCTGCTATATACTTCAGTCCCAAGTTTAGGGACTTTTTCTAATAACGTGTGTACATACAGATGCACAGGTATTATAATTATATTAGGCTTGAAAGACCAAACATAGTAACAGAGAACCTGTGTATTTATTATAATTATAATGATTTTTTGACTTTTGCTTGACACAAAAACAATAATTAGAAAACTTCTTGTCAGGGTGTTTTAAACACAAATGACGTGACAACTATAATTATGATGTAATGATAATTAAAAGAGAGTGGGTGTGGTCATGTTTCCAAGGTGATGCCAGGAATGGAGCTGCCAGTACCGGGATGAGACTGGGACAGAACTGAGTGGGGACAGACAAAATTGACATGTATGCGTAAGATGCTGGTAAACTACGTGAACTTTCAGTGCATCATGGTAGTCGAGTTGGCAAAGCATCACAAAATGGGAATGATTGAATGCGAGACTGTTTTTGGAGATCAAGTGTAGAGTAAGCTGTCTTTTGGGGTATTGTTACACAAACATTGTTCCATGATTTACTCACTATCTATAATACTGACTTACAACTATTACTATTACTACTGGCAAACAAACCACCTATATAGTCATTATACTCTGGCATTATATATGGTTAAAGAACCTTGGCACTAATAGGCATAGGGCATGAAAGCTACTTTTGTGTTTGGTGCCACACGTAATATGGAAGTCAGTGAGGAGATATTAGGGTCATCCCTACAATCTAGTTAGTGTGTAAGTATACCTCTGTTGTAGGTGACACTGGATTCAAGAGAGGGGTGTTCCGGAATGGTCTCAGTCCCTCCCACAAATCCCCATTCCAGACCAGGGACGGAGGGCAGCATAACGGAATGAGGTCTGGTAGAGTCTGGCATGGCTTCGTCCAGTAGACAACTCCTTCATTATCATTATCCTGATATATACAGAGAACACACACTTTTTGCAACAAACCACTTTTGTTGATTTTATGAAACGGTGACAAGCATTTTTTAACAAATGTTTTTTTAGCGTGCCACTTACACCAACCACATTCCAAATGCATAAAGTTATGAGCAATTTGGGAAAATTTTGTGTTACATAAAAATATTGTGATGGTTACTTGTTGTACACCAAAGCAATGCTGAATTAAACACTTACGCCTGGCTGCGCGGTCGGCGAAACTCCATATCTTCCTCCCTCTCTCTCCTCATGACAGGGGTTCCCCTTCACCTGAAGCCACACCCACTGTCCCGCCCTCCTCCGAACCTCTCACCGTTAACCCTGTTGTCACCGACTGCGTCGTACTTGGCCCCTCTTTCCCTCCTCCTCCCCTTCCTTCCGCGACCGCTAAACTGTTCTTTACTAAGATTTGGTGGAGAACAGCATTTGATAACCATTGGGGCGTAGTTGGGTTTTGTTTTCTTTTAGGTATCGTCCACGAATCTGCGCGCTCGGATTCTAGCGAACTGCTTGAGAGTCTGAAGCATTCCGACCCAGGATTGCATTTCGTCTTCGGAGGGGGCGGAGAGAAGGAAGGTTCGTTCGGGGGTGTGGACTTCGAACATGTGAGGTAGGACAGTACTGATCAGGGGGGGTGAAGGGAGGGAAGAAGAAAAATGAAAAAGAGAGAGAGAAAAATGAGAGAGAAAGAAGAAAGTAGAAAGACGTATATAGAGAAGTTAGGAGGGAGGGGCGAGAGGGAGAGAGAAAAAGGGAAGATTAACGAGAAAGAATAGTAAAGGGTGGGGTACCACCCTCATACCAAGGCCCCAACACTAAGACCAAACCCTCTCCTTTTGTGGCTAGGGGCCAACGGTATGTTCACATGACTTGTGAAGTGCCTGGTTATGCCAAAATTCACGTTTACTTGGCACCAGTTGGTAAAAAGAACACCTCTCCACATACGGAGAAGGATTGGGAGCTACGGTCTTCCTAGTGGAGTACTCACTGGTTGCGCGGAGACCTGAATCTGCTGAATGTCACACAGACTGACTCTCTGGACCGGCTGCTCCGTCTTGTAATAGGACAGTCCGGTTGAATCCAGGACAAACAACCGGCGTTTCCAGTTCTTGACTCGTCTGCCCTGTTTGACGAGAAATCCCTGTTTGTGGACGTAGTTTGTCAGGTCTTCATCCTGCATGGGCCAGACAGACAGACAGACATACATACAGACATACAGACATACATACAGACAGACAGACAGACATACATACAGACACACAGACAGACAGACAGACAGACATACATACAGACACACAGACAGACAGACAGACAGAAAATTAAACTACAAAAGAGATGAAAATGGTAGTACTGCACCAATCTTTCCAGTGTTTGCAGACTAAATGAAAAGCACTAAAGTGCAAACCCATATATACCAACACTCCTACTATTACATCATTGTAAAAAAGGCGTACACACCCGGGATCGAACCAGGGACCTCACGATCAAGAGAGGGGGTGCTTATCCATCAGACCACCACCATTACTTGAATGGGAACAGCGTAAATGAAAAGCACTGAAGTGCAAACCCTCGGCGAACTGCGGTATAATACCGCTAATAGATGGGCTGGGGCGATTGGCGTTTACTCGCGGTCTCCCGCTAGTATATAGCTCGCGGAGAGTCTGACACTGGCTAGCTACAGTAGTAGATAGCATGCGGGAGTCGATACACACCCTTTGCTGTGGCTTCTTGTGCTTCCAAGGTACACAGAGCAAGCGGATCGATCAGGTCCAGCATACTGCGTCTAATACACGCATGCGCACCGCTTATTGATGGGTTGGGCCACGCAAAATCGCCATTTTATTTTTCTAGCCTAGGCCATGTAGCTGTTGGTATCTCATAAGCTGCCTCGTTGCGAGAATAGTCGTTAACAGACAGACAGACAGACAGACAGACAGACTACAGTAAGATGTGCAATTGAGCGTAAAACAAAACAACGCATAAATGAGCACCACAAATGACCCATGCCTGCTAAACTGTGCTGGTAGAGCACTCTTCCTAGAGATCAGAGTGTCGTGGGTTTGAATCCAACCTAGGGTAGCTCTTCTTTACTTAGAAATACTTTATTCGGCGCCTTTCCCCTAGCTGCTGTGTTGGTGATTGCATGCATACCTTCAGGTAGTTGAGTGGCGGTTCGTCTTTTGCACCAGACCTAGAGTTGGTTCTGGGTAGTGAGTCTCCTTGTTTTACCTACGGAGAGAGGAGGGGGGCGGGTGGCATCTATGGACCTCGTCTTGGGGTAGTATTGTGTAACACTAGTTGTGCTACATGCAAACGTATGTATGTATATACACAGCATGTGTTGGGCTATATGCTTAATTACAGCACACAGCAGCGACATGGGCAAGTGAGACGACAAGCCCAACTCTATATCTGTTGAGGTTCACTCACAGCTTGTCTGAGTCTCCAGTTCTCCAGAGCCAGTGTCTTGTTGGTGGCGGACTTCTCCTGTAGCAGCTGGATGAGGGAGACCTTCACCGCCGCACTCTCGTCCTCCAGGCTGTTTAGTTTCTCTAGCGTTTCCTGTCTCTCTCTGGATGAGGAGAGGGGGGAGGGGTTCAATTCAAATCAAATTCGAATGTAATGTATGTTGAAAACACTTCTATTTACAACACCTTTACGTGGACCCTATTATACCAATACATTGAAACAACAAACACACAAGTTGAATAAGACCTTTCTCTCACACTACTGAGTCACACTCTAGCCTTGATTGTCAATCCACCAAAGCCATCAGTCCTTTAGTTACTGATTGCAGTGGTTCCTCCCTTCCCTTCCTCACCTCTCCATGTTGTCCAGCTGTGACCGAAGACGAGCCACCATCCTGATCTCGTCGGTGGCGATGGTCAGATCCTGCATGGCCAGAGTCAACTGCAGATCCTTGTTCTCCCGAGATCTCCCACCGTCTCCTGGAGCGACAGCCTCACCTGCCGGGGAGGGAGACGGAGAAGACAGTCGTCTTCACGGAAGTAATTAACACACGTTTCCGTAGCAATGCATGGCAGCAATTGGAGGGCAAATTACGAAAAGAAGAGTGCTGCGGATTTTCCCTCCAAAATGGCCGACTTTCAGAAAATACAAAACGGTGCAAATCCTCTAATGCCCAGTGAAACAATACTGTTTGCAAAGTGTACGTGTGTTAATGGTGCAAACTGCTTTAGAAACCACGTCAGTTAACTAACTTTAAGGATGTGGTTGGAAAACAGTGGTTCTAGCTAAAGCAGGTTATGAAAATATCCATGTATAAAACAGAGTCATCTGTGAATATCATCTGTATGACTTTGGCAGTTTGAAATCTGTGAACTTTGGAACTTTTAGAGCTAGACAAAATCCAAAAAAGGTTTATAGTGATTTGGTAGTGGATTTCGAAAAGCTAGTTTTCTAGTTTAGCGCTGACAGCTCCCTCGCATCATCCCGCCTCATTCACCTATATCGTGCCACCTTTTCTGGACCTCCCACTCTCCGCAGTTCTGGAAATATGAAGAAGCAGGACTCGGATAGCTGTTGGGGTAAACATTTGTTTTTCCTCTCGCTCACTCTCGCCGACACTCGCTCCCTCTCCATCTCTCTCTATCGCTCATCTCTAGCCCTCTCCCTCTCTCTCTTCCCTCTCCCGCTCCGCGCCCACACTCCGCTGATTGTCGTTCTGCATCTGATCAATGGTCTCCAGCAACTTGAGCCTCTCGTCCTCCAGTAGTGCAATCTTGGTCATCACCTGATCACAAACAACACCAATTACCATGAAACAGAAAGAGCTACGCTAACACACCACACACACACACACACAACAAACTTGTCGCAATTGGCAAATGGGAAGCAAGCACACCTATGTATGTATGTGTATGATGTATGTATGTATGTATGTATGTATGTATGTATGTATGTATGTATGTATGTATGTATGTATGTAGCAGTTAGATCCAAAAACATATATACCACACACACACACACAGACACAACAAACTTGTTCATCATTTGACAAACAGGAAGGAAGCCGGCATATATATCATGTAGTGGTTTGATCCAAACACACACAACAAACTTGTTCATCATTTGGCAAACGAGGCAAGCATGCACCTAAGTGGTTCAAATTGCACCCACTACACATTGCTGCCACATACACTGTAATGCTAATGCTCTAATCACAGGTCAAACTGCTGAAATCTCACATTGCATTACTCTAATAAAGTGTCACCTGCTGAAATTTTGAACTCACGTTCGCTCGCCAATGTGCCGCTATAATGGAGGGAATCTAACGAGTGTATAAGTTTATTTTACCACTATGAACTGAAAGTGAAATGTATACACTACTTTACCACAAGCAACCTGTTAATACATTAGTGTGTATGCAAACCCATACAGTTATGTATGTATGTATGTATGTATGTAAGTACACACAGGATAGTAAATCAATGTTTGTCTTACAACAACGAATTGAAACTGAAAGATGCTGCATCACTGTATGTGTGCCCACCATGTCATGTGATAATCACCTGTTTCACGTCCGTGTCTGAGAAGGCGCTGCTCTGACTCATCATTAGCTCGTCTCCCTCTTCAGACCCACTGCTACCCACCACCACCACCTGAGGCTCCGCCCCTGCCTCGCCCACCTGCCCCGCCCCCTTCTCCTCGGCGGCGATGAGCGACATCATGTGACTCCTCACCGGCTGGGTCTCCCTGCCAGCAAACAGGTCCCCAGCCATCGACGAACGGGACGGCTGTCCTTTTTCGGGATATAGCGGGACTTTGAACGAGACACGCTCGCTGGAGAGTTTTTCTTGTTTTTCCTATTTTTGTCCTCCTCTTTCTTTTCCTTTTCCTTCTTCTCCTTCCCCTTTTTCTCCCTCTTTTCCGCTGCTTTTCCAACTCCATTTTTTCTTCATCTTCTTCTTCTTCGCAGATCCGTGAGTTGCTGATTTTCATTGCGGGTTCTGTCTCCATTCGAGTGAGGACCCCTCGTTTCGTGTTCGTTTTACTTCCCTCTCTCCCTTCCTCAACCTTCACCAGCGGTCGCCACCACGACGACGTCGTCTGTTTCCGCGGGATATCGGGTGTTAACGAGAGGGGCGTACTCGTTTTCCTCCCCAATAGATCTCTCTTCTTCCTCAGTAGATTGGAAGAGTTGGTTTTGAACGAAGCTACCGCCAGTTGCTGGCAAAGATCGATGGCTCGACAGAGTCGAGTCGATAACTCCGTTAATTTTTCATCATAATCAGTTGGAAACGACCCAGGGGCTACCCCCTTCGAGCTCCCCCCTCCCCCTCCACCCTCTGTGGCTTCTCCGGTTCTCTGGGGATACATTTGGTCGGCTAGTGTGGTCGTCTTTGTCGGTGACATGGTCTGAGACTGCGCGATACTGTTCTCGTCCACAGGATCCAGCATCGTCTTTCTCCTCGCTGCCTTCACTTCCGCACTCTCGACTCGCAAACTCGACCCAATCTCCTTCTCCTTCTCCCTTCCCTCTCTCTCTCCCCCAGACTTTCTCCCCACTTCCTCCTTCTTCTCCTTATCCCTTCCCTCTCTCTCTCCCCCAGACTTTCTCCCCACTTCCTCCTTCTTCCCCGTCCCCCAGTTCTCCTTCATCTTGCACTCGAGGATCATTGCCGCGTCCCTCGCGTGGTTCAGCTGCGCCAGAATCTGGCTGTATTGCCGCGTCAACCCACTCATCCCCAGCTCCCACAGCATCAACTGCTCCTTTAGATTGCTACACTGCTCGCACTCCACCACTCTTCGTGGCGGGACTCCATTCCGTGTTGGTATGGTGGCATGAGACGCGGGGACGTAGGAATCGGATCTCTTCTGTTTGATAGGTAAGGGAGGCGGTGAGTCATTACCTTCGCAAAAAGTCGCACTGTATCGCTCCAACTTTCCCCTGACGACCGCCCCGTTCCCGATTTTCCGTTCCGGTTCTTTCCCGGGTTCCATTCCGGTACCGGAATCGGACGTCACCAGGGGGAGATTGACGTACTCGTGTCTGTATTCTATTCCAGAGCCGGGGGCCAGCGGGAGACTCGATGTGTCGATTTCACCGTTGAGGAAATTGATGTTCATGTACTCTCTGTCGCTTTTGGTGAGTCTCGTGGAGGTTGTGAGGGAGTGGGAGGAGGGAGGGTGCCCGTTGCTCATTATCTGTGTGAGAGGAGAGAGAGAGATGTAATTGTAGACATTCCTGAATTGATTACTGACAATTATCATGTATAATCTAACTTTCATGTAGACAGACTTTTGGCAGCAAAACTTGCATGTAAACTTTCATGTACATTCATGTACAGAGTCATGTACTTCTGTAATATCCCGACACATGTTGTACATGTTGTTCACACACACCACTTACATAACATCATGCAACACATTGAAACAAAACTGAATAGCAAACATTCCTGCGATATTCATGGACCGTTGGCTCCAGCTGCATTAGCAAGGCCAGTGACGACGACATGAGGCAGAAAACAAGTGGAACGAAAAACACGAGTGTTTTCTTGGAAAATTTCAGAAGGGGCGTGTGTGAGCTACACAAGTTAAGGAGGGCACAATGATTACACTTTAGAGGAGAAAATTATTCAAGGAGTGGGGATTGCTGGTTGTTCACCTAGTCGTACAGCCAATACTTGTTATTATTGTCACCACACCCAGCTGAACCATCTTTTGTACTGATCCGTGAGGGTTGTGGAACAGTACAGCTTGTTCACAAAAGCTCTGAATTGTTGTTGCAAGCAACTACATGAGCGTGCTCACTGGTCAAAACAAATTGTGACTGACGCCACTTGCCATTGCTTTATCGCAGCAAAATGAGAGACAATTCACGTTTATCTACAGATATACACTATTGAAGACTATGTGTGGACAATATTTTTGCTATGTGGCGTATTAGCTCACAAGGTGGGACGCTTTACACAGAAAGAAGCACTGCAAATGGAAGATCTACCCTCATGGCTTGCACAGCACCTCACTAACCCAGTGGTGTAATCCAACAAGTGTCATGTGGTGTGAGTTACATACTCCGTAATAGGAAACATGTGTACACCATTATTCCTCACTCACCAACATCTGTATGTTGTATATCGTTGACTAGCGTAGTGATGCCATAGTAACCAGCTCTCTGTCATAACAAGAGCAGCTACGGCCCATGTTGAGAATGTGTGTCGATTTTGGCCAAACAAATCTACTCTATGGTATTATTATTAGCACTGTGGGAGGCGCTTCTTCTGGTCCTAGTTTTGCCCAATTCACCGTTATACTTTGAATCGTCTGATTGGCACCGTGTGCAGTAGAGAAACAATTTTATGTACATTCATATTATGGCAGAGTAGATTCGCCAAACCCCTCCAATTCCCTGTGATTAAGATCTAATCAACACACAAATAATCAGTGGATATCTATGTAATCCACCTCTGGAGGTGCAGGGCAGAGAGATGAACACAGGTAGTTATCGTGTAAGGCCGCAAGGGAAACGCAAAGCAAACACTACAACTACATTCGGACAACTCGTTTTCCAAAGTTGCATGCACATTGTACACCACCACAGTGTTGCAAATGACGGGATAGATAGATTTGCTCCCTCCACACTATCTTTGTTGGGAAGAAATGTTGCCTCAGCATTGTTTCTTTGTCTCTCTACCATTCCCTTGCTAAAAACTCTGGGGCCAAAGCTCTTGGGAACAAAGTCATGTGTAAATATCTCCCTACCAGTTGACTTGTCCAAACAGGTCTCCTATCTCAAAGGGACCCGGCTCGTAAACGCACACCGAACTAGTCTCAATCACACACTCTTTGTTAAACCACCAGGGAGTGTAGAGAGCAAGATGTGACTGCTATAGAAGTCAGTGTACTCCACAGAGTTAGAGGTGTATGCTTATATACCAAACTGCAGGCATGTTGGGGGTTTTGATGCCATGCATGTATTTATGACCATTTTGCTGCAGGGCGCCCAAGTAAGTTGCCAAATGTAGTAAGTAAACCAGTTAACGTTGCCTCACGAATATTGAACTTTCTACTGATGTTGAATTTAGCAATACACACGTTCTGCATAGGTATACGGCTATACAAAACCCGCCACTCATGTAGACATGCTTTACGCACATAACAACATAATATGCCATAGATACAGAGACATATTACATGCAGCTATGCAGATACACAACGTTCACTCATGCACGACTTTCGTCATACAGATGCATTACATGGTTTGGGAAATGAACTTTCAAAAGGGTAGTAAGCTATATACAGGTATGTAAGGAAGGATTCAATGGAGTGGATGTTGAGTTCAAGAGCAAAAGGGAACTAGGGAACACTATTCTTTTGATGTGGCACTTCGTGACCAGTGCGTGTAGGACATACTTCACGTAGCTAGTTTTGTGTCGCTACAGCTTGCCACTTGACTTAGGAGGTGCAAAATACACGCTAATGCACAAAACAAAACCTGTGCGTGTTTGTTGTATCAGCTGGTAGCTAGCTAGCTAGCTAGAGCAGCTACTTTTGCACAGGTCGTGTAGCTGGACAGCACTGGCTGCGGTGCAGTAGCAGATGACTGCAACGTGCAGAGCCGCTGGCGCGCCGTCAGCTTGTCCGGAACACAACGACAAGGGCTCAGGGCCTGCGGCGCTAAGTACACCGCACACACCGCGAGCCGCGCACACCATAAACCACCGTTTATTTTACATGCATGCACAATGTAGCTGCTATACAGGGAGTAAATCAATACGTGCTCACCTATGCCTTCCTCCTATGCGCGTTGTCCACACACACACACACACACACACCGTGTCGTCTCTCTCACAGCTCTGTAGCTATCTCCGTCCGGTATTGACGACGTAACTACGGCCTTAGTTGGATTTGCTGCTCCCCATAAATACGATTCAATATTCAAAGGACCTCTCTATGCAGGTTTCATCTTATAAAACTTTACCTTCTGGTTTATGGACTAGCTGCACAACATTCATAAGGCCGCTCAATTGTAAAAAAAATGGGCGGGGCTAAGTTGTGGCTCACGTGAGCATGTTGTTGGTGTGCATTATTTGGAAACATTCCACGTGGGTTTCTGGAACTACGAACTACGTATTCCAATGTCCGTAGGGATCCGTCGCATATTCTCCGGGATCCAGCCGTCCGGTGCGGCTCACCTTGGCAACTACCTGGGCGCCCTGCGGCAGTGGGCGAAGCTCCAGAGCAGCTCCGACAGCGTCCTCTATAGCATCGTTGATCTACACTCCCTGACCTCCCTCCAGGCGCCTCTCCTGCTAAGAGAGAACATACTGGCCATGGTCACGTGCCTTCTCGCGTGCGGAGTGGACCCTAAGAAGAGCATCGTCTTCCAGCAGTCACAAGTATGGTGCCAAACGTACAAGAGAGAGAGAGAGAGAATTGAGAAGAGTTGAATGTTGTGTTGTTGTGTTGTTGTGGCAGGTGTCTGGACATGCAGAGTTGGCCTGGTTGCTGGGTTGCAGAACTCCAATGGGATGGCTGAATAGAATGACACAGTGGAAGGTCTCTGTCTCTATTTCTTGCTCCTCCTCCCTCCTCCCCCCTCCACATTCTTTTGGATTCACACATTATCATTCAAACCTGGCACTGTGGTTACACTCTTTCTCACAATCATGTGTTATATTTCTTGCATTTTCTTTTTGCTGCCCCCTCCCTCTTTCTTGCCGTCCAATTTCCCCCTCTCCCATTCACTTATTCACTGTCTATGTTTATCTTCCCTCCCTCCATCAAACCTATGTACTGTATCTCTCAATCTCTCTATTCTATGTCTATCTTCCCTCCCTCCATCAAACCTATGTACTGTATCCCCCAATCTCTCTATTCTATGTCTATCTTCCCTCCCTCCATCAAACCTATGTACTGTATCTCTCAATCTCTCTATTCTATGCCTATCTTCCCTCCCTCCATCAAACCTATGTACTGTATCTCTCAATCTCTCTATTCTATGTCTATCTTCCCTCCCTCCATCAAACCTATGTACTGTATCTCTCAATCTCTCTATTCTCAGGCTAAGGCAATGTCAGACAACACTAATGTGGTAGGATTGGGACTGTTTGCCTATCCAGTCCTGCAGGCGGCTGACATTCTGATCTACAAGTGAGACCACACTTTTTTTGGGCTATTTGGTTCATTTCTGTGTTCTACATTCAGCTAGTGTGTGGGTCCATAGCTGCTTCTGTCTTTCCCTTTGCACCAAAAACTTCGCTGCCAACATGATTTCATGTTGCCTCATGATACACATCAAATTTGTGAATTGTGTGCTGTGTGTTGGCCTTTTGATAATCAACCCTTTCCCATTTTCTCTTCTCTCCCTCCTCTCTCTCCCCAGAGCCAGTCATGTGCCAGTAGGAGAGGATCAACTACAACACCTGGAGCTAGCCAGAGACATCGCCAGATCCTTCAACTCTGCCTACAACACTCAGGTCTTCACTGAGCCTCAGCCATTACTGGGTCTGTGTGCTCGCTCCAAACCTTCGTCTTTCCCCCTATCTCGCTCCAAACTTTCTCGTCTTTCCCCCTATCTCACTCCAAACTTTCTGGCCTTTCCCCCTATCTCACTCCAAACTTTCTCGTCTTTCCCCCTATCTCACTCCAAACTTTCTGGCCTTTCCCCCTATCTCGCTTCCACACACACACAGGCGAAGTCCAGCGAGTCATGAGTCTAAGAAACCCTCTACAAAAGATGAGTAAATCAGACAACCAGGACATGACTCGTATAAACCTGACTGACTCGTCCGACGACATCAGAAACAAGATTAGGAAAGCCGTCACGGATTGCACCGGAAGTGTGACCTTTGACCCCCACGAAAGGCCGGGAGTTTCAAATCTCGTGTCTATTTTTGCGGCCGTTAGTGACTCGACACCGGACAAAATCTGCCGAATGTTTGAAGGAAAACAGACTGTGCATTTGAAAGACGAACTTGCGGAGCTACTGATCAGCGAGTTGGCCCCTATTCGTGAGGAAATTAATCGCCTTCAGACAGACAGAGGCTACGTGATGGACATATTGAGAGATGGGAGTGAGAGAGCGCGTGAGATTGCAGAACCAAATTTAGCAGAAATAAAAGTGCTAATGGGAATAAAATTCTAGTCAATGTCAGAGTAATACAAAAATTAACGAATGGGGTCTTGATACAGAAATTAACGAATGGGGTCTTACTCAATGATGTTAGTGGATGAAAATAGTTGTATATAGGAAGGGAGGGACGTGCTGGACTAATGTGTGAGGTCAATGCTGAGGTACATAGAGTATAATAGCAGTGAATGGTGCTTTGCCATATATAGTCACACAGTAGGAAGGGAACAGAAAGACGAAGAGCAAAACAGGAGAGAAGAGAGAAACAGGAAAGAAAAATGGGAGGGAGGGTGAGAGGGAGAAAGAGAGTATAAAGAGAAGGAGAGTCCACAGAGAGGTTATATAGGAAGAGGGGAGGAAGAGCTACTGTTGGTAGGGGCTGTCGTCCTCCTGAATGGTGGACTGCTGCGATCTCACTGGTGTCTTCCTCTCGTGAGAGGGCTGGAGAGAAGGAGGGACGATGTGGGAGGGAAAGGGAAAGTGGGTTTGGTGTCCAAAGAAAAGCATAGAATAAAGTGTACAGTAAAAGAGAAACATAGAGTTGAGACCCAGATATTCCATCATTTCCCCAGAACCATCGTTACTTAGAAACTTTTAGCGGTTTGTAAACAGTTATTCAACTGCAAAGTTGTTTTTGGACAATTGACACCACGAGTAAACTAAAGTGGTTTACAAACAGGTGCCATGTCAACAGGTCTGGGGAGGGGAACTACGGAAATGAATCGGAATAAAGATGCCTCCTTTTGGTTCAGCTGCACAGTACTGCCTCAACAAGGACACCTCTGAATAAAGGACACTTTCAACTGTCCTCAAGGTGTTCCTTATTCAGAGGTTTGACTGTATTAGTGCTCACAGCAGGGACGGAGACCAGCTTCCTGATCTCTTTCCTTCTCTTCACGAGAGGCATGTTGAGATGGAGGCCAACCCTCTTGGCAAGTCGTGACAGTTTTTCTCGAATCTCACCCATCGACGGTCTCTTGGTGCAGTCATCGCTCCAACATCTGGAGCAAGTGGGGAGAATATATACTTCATTCACACACAAGGGAGATGTATAGGAGGGAAAGATGAAAGGTTTAGGGGGGAAAGGAAAGGTGGGGAGAGATAGGGGGAAGACAAGGTTGTTGGAGAGCTAGATAGTGGAAAAGTAAAGGTGGGGGCGAGATAGGGGGAAGACAAGGTTGTTTGAGCAAGATAGTGAAAAATAAGGTGGGGGCGAGATAAGAGAATGATTGTAGGGAGATAGGGGGAAAACAGAAAGGTGGAAACGA
Organism: Geodia barretti; assembly: GCA_030341885.1. Classification (NCBI taxonomy): domain Eukaryota; kingdom Metazoa; phylum Porifera; class Demospongiae; order Tetractinellida; family Geodiidae; genus Geodia; species Geodia barretti. The sequence goes on along the minus strand of CASHTH010000906.1, from coordinate 4,055 downwards.
GATAGCATTTCGGGAGGTTCAAACAGGGAGATAATGGCGGAGTGATAATTGTCTCACTTGTGCAGGAGATCGGCCAGACACTGCGGAAGATTCTGGATCATTGGAGGTCGCCCACCTGACAGGGGAATATATTGGGAAACCTGCTTTGAAATGAGGTTTCGGCTACGAATATGGAACACATTTTGCAGTGCATTAAAGGCAATGTGGCAATTATATACAAGGGCTAAATTTAGAAACGGTTACTAAAAACAGAAACTTAATTGCATTCTTGCACTGGCCTTAGCCCTTACGTACTGACACATTCTCTTTAAGTGCACGAGGATCTGATTGGCTGAAAGTCACATGACCAGCACTACATACATACTTACCTTCAGCTATCTTGAACATGATGGAGTGTACTGGTACTCCCTTATTTCTGAGGCCAACGATGAACGGTTTTGCGTCTGGTGATCATCTCCCACAGGACAACTCCGAAACTGTAGACGTCACAGTTTGGACTGTAATTGGTACCTTGGTGGGAGGGGGTGGTGGGGTCGGGAGGGTGGGAAGGGAGAAGATAACGAGCTTCGATGTAGCAGATTGTTAGTTAATGAGAGGGGCTTACTCTTTATGACTTCAGGGGCCATGTAGAGAACAGTTCCCACTGCGTTGGTGAGTGTGTGTTCCAACTTGCGAGCAGTGCCAAAGTCGCACAACTTCAGCACTCGGCCATCTTCAAACAGAAGAATGCTACAGAAGGGGTTAGATGGAAGAACCTGGCACCTGTGGTACCACAACTCATGGTTCAGTTTCATTTCAGGCCTCTAGTATGGATACGAAAATTTCCCTTCTCTTCCTCATTCTCTAAGACTCTCTGACACAAGCTGGTTCTACACATCGTAACAACACGTCCTGAACTGCAAACTGTTCAGGACAAGGCAAAGGGAGAGATGACCTAAACTTGGCGGTAAATCCAGGGTACACTAAAGGAAGAGGATATCAGGACGCCCCGACGGGACAAGGATATCAGGACGCCCCGAACTAAAACCGGGACAGGGTGCAGGTGTAGAGGAGCTGACTTGGAGGGTTTGATGTCTCGATGGAGGACTTCTTTCTTGTGGACAAACTCGAGGGCCATGACCATTTGCAGAGACCAGTTCATGACGTGGTCCACTGTGTAGGTCAGGTCCCTCCTCTCATGGAGAACTGAGGAGGGAAGGGAGTTGGAGAGACAAATAGTTCACAGTTTACGTTGGACAAATACTCTCGTTTTTCTCCTTACACACTTTTCGGTTCCTTTAGTTTTTCCATTTTTACTCATATACCCCCTCCCCCCAGGTCCCCATGTTTTATATTACTATGTCTAGTAACTTTTAACCTACTTTACATTATGTGTCCTCTTCTTTGAGCATAATTTCTTCTGTTTGCTTTTTCGCCATATCTTGTCGACTCAAAGATTTCGTTCTGCGCCACCCCATAATTGTTTCTTTTATCTTGCCCGTAACCCCTTAAGACTTACCCCCCAATTCTCTTTTTTTCTGCTGGCATCTCTATAAATACTCCCCCTATCCCCAACTGAAGATATTTCCGCCATTATAAAGAGTTCATAGGAACTCTTGTAGAAAATGTTCCATGTTTCCGTTTATTCATACACATACCTTTTTTTATATCCTTGAGTGACGTATTTTCGCACCATTTGTGACTATTATTTTGTATCCCCTGGATTGTGCCTCGTGACAACCACTTGCTTCATAGCTGCCTATATTATGTAATTTTACTTTAGCCAGTCTTAGTACGACATCTCATAATACCCCCTAATTGTTTATATCAATTACAAAGAAATTGGTTCCTTCCCTAGTTTCTATGTGTGCCCCATGCGTTGTGTTATCAACGTTTGTGTTGGACTAATGTTGAGGTTAGTGCCTCGACCTCCCCTGTATGTTGGTTTTGGCAAAGTTTGAGGAACCGGACTGAACCTTTCCCCAGAGAGAAGACAAACCCTTTTGGCAATCACAATGAATTCTGTGCTGAGTCCGTAGACTACGAGAGCTTTTAGCTACTCCCATTATCTATAGAAACATTCCGGGCCACAGCTATAATAACGTCGTTGGTACCCCAGAACCACATAGAAAATACGAGCAGCCGAGCAGGAATTCCAACAGTGGTGCTTACCCAAACCTAAGAAAGAAGGAAGAAAACGCCGATATCTCACGCTAACGCAGGACCCCACTTTCTACCCCCGACACCTTGTCACCGAGAATAAATTCACCCCTCACCCTATGTGTCCCCTCCACCCGACTGACCTCGCGTACAGATTGGTGTGCTCGTATGAAACGAATGATGTGCGGAATGTCCGTGAACCTATCGGTAAATACACAGCTATTTGATTTTTTTCCTCTTCTTCCTTTCCCTCCTCTTTTTCCCTCTGTTTTCCCCCCCTTTCTTTGCCCTTTTTTTTGTCCTTTTTTTTCTCCTTTCTTCTTTTTTCCCCCCCCCCCCTTTTTTTTCCTCTTCTTCTGTTTCTTTTTGTTGTTCATTTTAATGCAGAGTTAGTAGACAGATTTTTCTTTTGCAGTATTTGGGCGAGCAATTTATTTTAGGAATAGCTCAGTTTTGCGTTATGTCGTCCAATCCTACCTCATTTCTTCGATTAATCACCTCCTTCTTCTTTTGTCTCACGAGAATCCGTCGCTCACACCTGCTATTTCGTCACATTTGTGCCGCGTCAATCCTCGCCCTTACTGATTTTTCATGTTTTCGCCCACGCTCCGTCTAACGCTTGTCACTTCTCGTTCACATTGTGTTTTCCATGCCTTTCTTTGAATCCTCGTTTCTAAATACCAATCCGTTGCACACTTGCTCGACTAGGCATGGCGGCATCTTCCCCTCCGGTCGCAGTTTTCCTGCCCGTAGATGTGCGGTCCTAGGTCACCCTCATTTTCTTTAGCAATCCGACTAGACCCAGTTCTATATTCATCTCTCTCTGTTCCACTCTTTCCCCTTTTCCCTCCTCGTTTTTTTACCCTCTCCAGCTTATGCACTACGCACCCATTTCAATCAGTTTCCTACAGATTTCCGGCGCTCTAGATGCGTTAATTCCGGAGTATTTTCCTTGTAATCTAATCCGCCGCACTTTGATTCCTAACGTACTTTCGCCCACCATATCATTTCCACTTGTCTCGCTGCAGTGGCTTTTAAGATTTGTTAGTTTTTCCCTCGGCTTTTTCTGGTAAAGCAGCGATCGATTATCAAAACTGGTTGCACGTCTATTTCTACCCCCCTTAGTGTATCCGAAAGTATCCTTTATTTATTACTCAGATTCACCTAAGTTATTGTTACCCGATCTTCAATGGTACTTTTGTTGTGATTCTCCGTAGATTTTCCCGGAAAGTGTGTTTTTGTACCGGAACATTTACTGTTCGGGTTTGTTGTACCCAATGGTACACCTTTTTGTCTTTTTCTTTGTCCCTTTCCGCAGTTGTTCTGGACCGAGAAGCTGTATTTTTTGCACTGTTTTTATTTCCCGGAGATTTTTTCGCTATAACGATAGGCTCAACCTTGGGTTTCTAGGCCATAACCGAATCGTGGCAGTCTTTTTTTAGTGTGAAGATGTTCCCGTATGCAGAGAGGTACCAGGGCATTTGTTGTACTTTCTTTTTCCTTGTTGAGGATTTGGTAACGATTCACATATTGACACCAGTATTTTTCTCCTTCACCTGACGTCTTTTGTCCTTCTCTTCCTTACTTTGCCCACCCCTGCTTTATCCTATTTGCACCCCCACACACTCCACCACACTTTTATGCCAAATTTCTTACTATTTCCATCACTACACTCCATCAATCCATTTAAGCCTGTTTTCGCGTCGGTGGGAACAAACCGCTAATTACGCAACACCGGTTTCTATACATGTCCACATCTTACCATTGGCGTTCTCATTCTCCGGAACTTATATCACTCCCAGTTACAGAAATTGAACCCAGAGTATTTGATTCTACTCATTGACTTCATCATAAACTGCCTACCATAGACTTGTGGCAAAAGTTAGCACCTTTTGGAGCCCACTAGTTGTGCGTTC
>CASHTH010000905.1:0-11044 GCA_030341885.1 Geodia barretti | reverse complement strand
GCTATTAGTGTCTCTACTGTGGCATTTGATACGGATTCTAGAAGACGGAATACCATTGGATGCTCTCGCTCAGCAGTCCTTTGACTGGCTACATTGACTTCAACCCGGAACAAGTCCACCCCCGGTACCTCACCTTCTGATACAGTCTTAATTCTGTCAGTGAAACCAATGATCATTGCTGCAAAAATTCCCACAATGATCATGAATGAAAACCACAGTGACCCATAACTAAACAGCTCACGGTCATTGTCAGTAATTCTAATCTCAGTCGCTCCTCGTCGTCCGTGAACACTTTGCATCTCTAACTCCAGTCTGGAAACAGCCGATATTCTCAGGAACATCAGGTCCTATCTCAGCAACTATTGCAAAGCTCTGCTCATCTCATCAATATCATCATCGACAATTGTTAAGAACTGTGGTACTCTGAAAGTTTGAGAATTGGCGGGAACTTCAACTGTGATTGGCTGATCACTGAAATCAGTACTGAAAACATAATTATGGGGTGGAAAGAGAGAGATATATGGTCATCTTTCTCAAAAATCTTATGATTACTGTTATGCCAAGGGGTGCATTTTTAAACTTCATACCTAGAAACAATAAAAATATTTTTAGGCATGTTCAGGCATATCAGCTGCATTTACATGGAACAGACACAGTAGGAATTTTTGCCTCCCAACAAGTTGTCAAACTAACATGGTATAACGCACGCACGTGTGTGACCTCTTTTTAATGCACATTAATATTTTTTCCGGGACACAAACTCATGAATAATTTAATAATGCATTAAACAACAACTAAAAACCATAATTATTTCGTGTTCCTAAGCCATGAAGTTTTCAAATAATATGTGGTGAAGTACCCCTCAATGAGCTAATTTGCACTCACATGCAAAGTTATGAGTATATTTTCATGTGAAATATTTACCCATGCTTTCAACAATATTCTGATACCTGCTGTAGCTCTTGATCCCGGTGGAATACTGGCAGAAATAATGAAAAATCCCAAACCCATAGACTCAGCTGTGTCCACAGTAACAGGGCTGAGTGTTATAATAAATGGGTTTTGATTTGGCCGGAACTGAAGTGTAATTTGTGTATTCAGCATTGTCGAACCCTCATCAAAAGAATAGTCAGGTTCTAAGAAAGTAATCTCCAACACTATACAAACAGACAATGAGCCAGATTAATTAAACAGCACCCGATCATGGGAGAAGCACTTACAATCATTATCAATGATATTGACTGTTGCAGTGTCTCTGATATACTCTCTATTAGCCTCCAGACCAGGAATAAGACTAGAATCGTCAGGAGTGAACCTCAGTAGCACTCTGTCATTTATACTCCAGAGTGATTTCATCATTGGAAGTGAACAGACGAATGTCTGCACTGTTTGTTAGTCTGATTGGTGACAGCCTTTCAAAGTCTGAGGTGCCTGCAGATATAACATGTGCAGGTAAAGCTAACTACTACACACGAAGCTTACTTGCAGTGCCATCTGCTGCAGCTGTAATGAGACCAGGGACAACAAGAGCACCACCAAACTGTGTTGTTCCCTTAATATTGAGTTGAAAGCTGGTGTCCAGTATCCTGCCCTCTTCCACATCATACTTACTCTGCCCGAACCCATGCACTGTATGTTGCCAAGCCCTCATGATGCCAGGACTAAGTCTCTAGCTACCACTGACATACCTACACAGAGAGTACAGGTGGTGCCATCATTGAAAGAAAGCCCATCATCTGTTCCCACACAACAGGCTCGTTGATCTGCTGCCACTACCAGTCCTCCAGTACAGTTTGTGTTAGTGAAACACTGAGAAAAACCTTGTCCAGTCAGAAGAAGAAGCAAAAACAAGTAGAGGACTGCCTCCATTTTCCATAAACAAGTGCTACTCTGCAGGAAATATCAAATTTTGAGGTTACTCTAGCTTCCACTTATAGGTGGCGAGGCGGTATATACAGGATATATTTCGAGGCTGTTTACTATACCGGACGAGCGCGTAGCCCGAGGCGCTGTAGACTGTAAAGTTAACAGTCGAGGAGGATTTCCTGTATATACACGCCAAGACGCCTGACGTTAACTGATTTGTAGTCCAACTAGCCAATCACAATGCTGAATTTCTGCTGTGTCATCCTGCACTAACGTATATACTAATGACTGTTGGTTAAACTTTGGAAGCCAGACAATTTCCACTACGCCTAGCGGTAGATGTTGTGATAAGGACTTCCTGCCCAATACTGACATTGTGATAACCAAATGATCAGCTGTTGGAATGGCCTAAACTTATCACCCATTCTCAACACCATCTGCTATCTATTGACTGACTCCATATCCCTCTTCCCTAAAGTGTGTTCCTTGTCAGAAAGTGAGAAAATAATAGTTAACCTTTTTGAACGATTCTATGGAGGTAGGAAATAGTTATCACTTATTCAATGATTTCCCTTTCACTGAACTAGGGCGGCAGCATGTGGTCAAAACTGAAGCCACGAGTGTGTAAGGAGCCATAACAAGTGGAGGACAGCCTCCATTTTTCCATAAACAAGTGCTACTCTGCAGGAAGAATCAAATTTTGAGGTTACTCTGGCATTTACAGCCTTCACTTATCAATGACTTCATCATTGTGCGAAAGTCATGCCCAGGCCTTTACATAATACTTATTGATAGTTGTCCATGAGTTTGTTAAGTTTGGTATATCATCATATTGCTGATATTCAAGTGAGTCAGAATAGGTTTTTCTTTTTGGGAGGTAAGCACTAGATCCCTGGTACTTTGCTTAAATAGCTAGCTATAATAATGTAGATCTTGCTTACAATACCGACTATTCTAAAGGTTACATCAATTCCTGACAAATGGTAGCGGTATGTGCAGTACTCTGAGTACTTGTGTGTGCATGTTTGTTAATAATCTGGTATTAGCAACAATGTTGGCAGAGAGTGGTGGAACAAATGGCATCCTTGGCACCGAGACATGGGTGTGACCTCTTTCCATTAACTAAGTAAAGGAGTCAGAGAGTAGTTCATTTCCTGTGACAATCCATTCCAACCCCAACAGAAACCCACTAACTGCATGGTCTGTCTGTAGGTATGAGCGTATTTTGCCTGCAAAGCTGCTTCCAAGAAATGTTTACTTTAGGTCTAAAACTGATTCAGATTGGTAGTTTGTTCGAGATTAAATCTACTGTATATGGAAGCAGCTTTTATAATCTGTCAAATTGAGTGCAAGAGTAATGACACTCATTGTCTGTTTCCCTGTCTAAAGTATTGCAATGGCAAATGGCTCTGCACAACAAAGACTGTGAAAGTATGGTGGGATTGGACACCTACCAACTCTGTAGTCATAAAGCTACATCAAGCGCTGGCATGTGGCCAAATTTCTTGTGAGGGGGATGGCTGCATCAGACTAATTTTACTGCGCGAGGTACACATAATATGTCTACTGCACACTCTGCGTATACTCAGTGTACCTAGTGATACTGAATTATGGAGAAATGGCAGTAAATGTTTGCCTAGACAGGTGGCCCCGGCCAGTTAACAATACAAGAGAGCAGTTACACATGGTTGATGATCAGATCTTTAATAGTGTTGCCCCAAAATGCTGCAGCTATATAGCCAATATTAGAGCAAGGAACTCAGCTAAATAAGCTGTGATACAACTACAGAGTTCCCTATACACCCGCAGTGTGTAACTACCTTCTCGTTATCTTTAAATGGCTCCAGTCTTATGGCTGTCAATGCAAGGCAAAAAGCATGGCGCGGTAACAAAAACCAACTTTGCAGCAAACTGGAGTATCTAGCTACATAGTATATGGCACAAACACCAAAATTTTGCACCATAACTTTAAAACATGCACCTGTGTGTTGATGATGCAGCCTTAACCCTGAACTCTCAAAATGATATAGGTTGTATTTCCCCCTAGTGAAATACAACTACTCCCATTTTTCTCCAAAATAAATTGGCATTTTGGGTATGGTAGCTAGCTATGCTTATTTCTGTAGCTTATAGCTAGCTATATAGCGATTTAAATCGCTTTAGTAGATGCTTATATACCTGTCTGAAAATTAACTGCTTTCTTCCTTCCTTTAGCTGATCCAATGCAGAATACGAGCAAGCTTTGCTGTGCTTGAGTGTTAGAAATAACAACCTCTGCTGCTCTAGCTCCTACACAAAAGCACACTGCTCATACACTGAAATACACGCCGGCACTCCGTGCGGATGTCCGCACAGGTGCGCAGGAGCCACGTGCATGCGCAGTAGGCGTACACGAAACCCGCGTGACAGGCCGTCGGATTAGTAGCTAGTTGTGGTTGCGAGTCCATTGGACAGGACACCCAGTGGCTGGCTTATGACGGGATGATTTACCCAAAGCCATTAACATGATGTTCTTCAAAGGCTGGCTGCATTGGATAGTGGCTTACTGCACACTTTATCCTTCAGAGTGCAAAGTGTGAGATTAATTATCTAAATTACTCTATGCTGTTTATTTCTTGCTCAACGTAATTTATTTTCAGGACATAGAAAACTAGTCAATTCTTTCTTCTTCAAGGCTCTTCAGCTCTCTCAACCAGGACTCCACGTGGTGATTAGAATCATTAGTCACATTTGTTGCATTCCTCCACAATTTAACCACCTCTTTAGCATTTCCTTCAGCCTCAGTCTCCCCACAGCAAACCAGAGCTTTCAGAACCTTAACGACATCAAACTCTAGGCGAGGTATGTACTGCTCGTCGCAGGGGGTCAGACGAAGAGCATCGAGGTAGGCAATTATCTCCACATTCTCAGGGGCAGGGGTTTCCCCCTTCCACTGCCCTCCGGTCACCACGTCAGACGAGCACGGCATGTGGTTCTCACGGTCTGGTGTCCAATACCACTCCTTCTCCTCCTCCCTCCACTGGTACCTGGAGAAACCAGCATGATGAAGATGACACTTTCACTCTTATTTAATACTTTACTTCTGTATGATATACTCCACTGCTCCAAACTATGAACTTAGCACAGGAACTGTGTTTTGCCATGCATATTGGTCTCCTACCAGAGCTCAGTGGCGTAGTTTGCGAGGAATGACAAACACGGAGTCGTCATCACCACTCCTGCCAGCGGAACCATCCTCCAGTCCACACAGAAAACTCTTCACATTCTCCTCATCTGTATGTATGCATAGCATGATTGGGCCACCGTATGATGTATGGAGCAAGAATAAAGTCACACTGAAAATAATATTTGATCACTGAATTAATCATCAACCACACTCTATCTGTTCAAGAGTAGGGAATATCTATATTATAAAGGAGCTTTCATACACTGGAGTAGCTAAACAGACGTGTAGAAAGCAGACCTCTTATTTTTTGCGAGTGCAGCAAGGTGTGCTTCAGATGTATCTGGAGCAACTTGAAGTGGTTGGGCACCTCTGCCTCCCCGGCAGGTCCACTGATGAGCTGCCTCAGTCTGCCACTAGTCTCCTTCAGTCTCTGAGAACGCTCCTCCCCCTCCCCCGATAGAGTGTTGGGGTCACAGGTTAGGGCATGCAGATCACGGAGGGTCTTTGAGAACTCTTTGCTGTATTGGAATACAGTGAAAGTTCTTTGAACTAATCTGCGTCTTGCTCAACTGAAATGTTACGAGAAAACGGCGAATAAATGGCTCTATAACAACACAGGGAAGTGGAAGTCGTAGAAACCAAATTGCTAACTTGTCGCGCTTTAGAACTGGTCCCCTGCTTTTGGAAAACAATTTTCACGTGTTTCTTAATTTCTGCTAAATGCCGTTACATTCAACTCACTATGTGGCTTTCCCAGGATCCCTGCCTCCCTCTTCCTCATCTGACGATGAGTCATCATCAGAACTGTGTCCAGCTTTGGTCCTCTTGGAACTGGGCACTTCCTCCTATCAGACATCATAGTAGTAGACACGGAGATGAGTCCATGCATAGCTAGTTACTTATTACCTCTTCTGGCGAGGGCCCAGCGGTGTCGTCATTCTCTTCTTTCCTGTCGTCCTGATTCCTCTTCACTGCACGCGTCTCTGACTCGTGCCCTCCATGGTTCACACACGTTCATTTAGAATAATTCGACAACGCCCCTACTTTCCCTCCCAAATTGCCCGCGATCGATCATGCGCATCTCAGCCGGATATATAGGCATGCGCAGGTTTTTATTAGCCAATGCAACTCGTGCCGCATAGTAAGGAGTAACTAAACAATAAACAACTAACAAGAAAAATGGGCATCGCTTTTGTACTGTTGATGATTATGCATCTCGCTGCTGTGAACTGTTCGCTGCTGTATCGGATCAGACGCGAGGACGAAAACGGCAGAGACGGGGGCAGTGGGGAGAGCGACGCGGACGACACATCTCTGCTGGGTGTAATTCCGTCCGTCGCTCCACTCATTCCTCTCCGTTTCTCGTTTCTTACAACAGCCTCTGGGGACGACAGTGGACTTGAGTACGTCCAATCCAGTATCCCGGCCCTGGAGTTGGCCGTGAGACACATCAATGCCAATTCAAGCGTGCTGCCTCGCTTCAACCTCAGCTACGAGCTGCAGGAGCTGGAGGTATATGCAAATGAACTATCATTATTAGACAAATAATAGGCTCATTTTAAAGAGTTCTTAAAACGAAGTGAGACAAAAGTGCAGAGAGAGCTTTCTTTTCAATAGAAGCTCATGTGTGTTTTCCTTCCCCCTTCTTTCAAGTGCTCAACAGAAGGCGCGCTGGATGCATTCTTCAAAGGTGTGTTTTCTCAAGATTCAATTCTCGCCTTTCTGGGCAGTGCGTGTCCCAAAGCTGTGGAACCAATCGCCGAGCTGGTGCACAGGTGGAACATTTCTGAGGTAAAATTGCTTACTACGCCATTCTTTGAGCGGGAACACTTTCGTAAGAAACTTGATGGCATCCTTTGAGGTGGATGCTCCCAGCATATAATATTTTAAAAACTGCAAACTCCATGCAAAAGGCCAACAATGAATGATGTTGCTGCGTTAGTAAATGAAGTCCTCCAAGATGATGTGTAGCTACAGTACGGCCCGCTATGCTCTTATTCGCCGTTGAGTCACAGTGGAAGAGAGTGCTGGTCATAACAGGGAAGGAGACAATGTTCAGGATGTAAGTGGTTCATCACGATAGGAACCATCACAGAGGCTAGGGAATAACCAGGCCTGCGAAACTATGCCGCCTTTGTATATAGCCGCATCGCCCATCTTCTCCCGTCTACACACCAATATGTGTAATCCGACCCTCAACCTGGCGAGACTCTGTTGCTGCTTTGCAAAGCAAACATAACCTAAGATAACGCATGTGCTGCAGCCGGCCCTAGACCTGCCCCAGACATTGGGAACCGTTACAAACGACATACCCCATAATAAACATGATGTGTCTGTCACACTGGTGTTTATACCGTCCAGACGTTACCGTACTCAGCAGCACTTCCAGCCTCCACAATATCACGCGTAGCCCACCTAGAACTTCATCCCCTCTTCATTGCATTGTATCCGATCTCTGGTCACCTTACATACTATGTGTAACACCATTCAAATGGCATCATTTTTGCACTTTTGTGAAAGGGTGAAGCGATGATTACCGCATACTTTCTTAACGTCACTCCTCCCCACCGGCGAGGGAATTCGATGTGAGGTATCTGGTTTGTCATGTTTATCAATCACGATCTAAGAGTAAGTCCCCACGTGTCCAGTTTGCAGTGGCTCAAACAGTATAATTATTACTTCAGATTTGTAGTACGCAGCTAAGCTTTCACTGTAGTTCCACCAAAAAAAATTAAAAACACGAATTTTATAATAGCATAATTAAGTGAAGATTCATTCAACTGTGTCGATTAAATCATATTCCACTATATTAACGAATCCATTCTCCTTTTTACGCCAGGCCTATCATAAACCCCCAAGAACAGTGTCCCAGATACCCTTCTACACGTGGAGTCTCAACGGATGGTAGACTCTGTATGGTGGAAAACACCTCATTCTATAGGCACAGTAGTTGAAAACTGCACCGCGAACAAATTTTCCAGTGTCGTTGGAGTATTCCTTTTCTCTTCGCGGGTATCCCACGCATCAGACAAGACTCCCTCTGTCCACGGGAATAGTAAAAAAACGTGCGTTCCCTAATGAATTGGTTTTCTTTCGCTTTCAAGCAATGCCAAAAAACCTGAGGTATGCATTTTGCTTCACTAAGGGTTATGAAATCTCTCCCAGGTGCTGTGGTCCCCCAATGACTATGCCAACCTCAGTATTTGTTGCTTCAGTGACCATGCAATGTATTGACTGTACTTAATCATTACTATGACTTCCACCCGGAAGAAAGTACACTTGGTGTTGTTTAAAAACTTTGAATCCCATCAGCAAAAAGGCAATTGTCATCCTGTTAGAACCTTAGACATGAACATCACCGCAAGAGTAAACAAGCAGTCGTGATTCTCACCAAAACGCAATGATCAAGTTGCATTATATATCATTAATCCGGACAATTTCTTCATTTGCCTAACCACACACAATTGACACACGTCCTATCACCATTCCACGGAGCTACTCTCAGCTGTTTAGAGGAGACCTACCCGGCAACACCAGGAACAAGCTGTGACTCTACTCATTCCTGCGCCACTGCACCTACGACGCAGTGTGGACACTGGCGCTGGCTCCTCCATAAAGGTCGACACTTTCTCTCGCGGCTGGCACAATCCAACTGGACGCTGACGGGATTCCGGACTTTGCGGTGCCACGGCCAGCAGCAGCGATAATCTCGAGCCTCAACTACTCACTACGTTTATCTCGGTGTCGCATTCGTCAGGCATGAGCTCTTGACACAAACTTTGTAGGCTCTCGCGGAAGAGCAAACCTCTGAAATTACAGCACAAGAACCGCCTCTGCAGCTAAAATCTGACACGATTATGACTAAATTTCCGTTTATTCAGAGTTTAAGGTAGTATGAGCACGACAGAGACGCGATCGAGGCACAAGTTAACGTCCTTTTAGAGAGTGTGTCATTGATTCTGGGCAGTCCGTGTCTCTAAGTGGTCCACGGTCTTATGCAAGGGTGACTTACCTCAATGAGAGCAGCGGGTCAAGGCGCATTTCACCTGTACTTTGCTACACTACAGAAGCTCAGGTTTTCATTTTGACACAAGTTAGCTAAAACTGCGTGACAAAACCACGCATAGTACAGCAGTAGCACCGGTGGATGTAGCGAAGTAAAGATTGCAGATTACGACATAGGAAATGGTGACTGTCTTCTTCCAAAGAAAGCATGCTACCCACACCGTGTTTCCAGGTGAGCGGCTGCCACACATGACAATCCATGATACTAGGCAGTCCTATATAAACCATCCCCTTACATGCACAGAGAGGTTTTCCTATTCCCATACAAACACAGGATTGTTGTATGGCATGACGTCTTGCAAGCTGTGATACTATATATAGCATAAGGTGTCTTCATGCAATACACTTATGCAACAGTATCTTGACTATAAAATTGGCACCGGTTAGATGGAGTTACGCCGGATGGTCACGCCCCGACAGGTTACTTGTGTTCATTCTACCTCGCCCTGGTTTCTACCTCTACAGCCATCGCTGGAGTCGCAATTGTCTTCACATTTGTCTGTTCTATCTTCAACGTCAAGTACAGAAACACAACGGTATGCATCCTCTATGCAACCAGTATTTTCAATCACGAGTTAGACAGAATAACGATACTGTCGCTGCCAACAGTTGTCTAGAAGCCAGGTTACTATACTATTATAAACACAAAATATCCATTTGCACATACATAGCTCCACAGAGGATTTACTTTTCTGTTTGTTATTATCACCGATATGTGAAAACAAATACCTCGGACCCTCCCCTACATGTCCTAGTAGTAACCCCCGAGCCACGCTATCCACAACCCCCCAGTTGTGTAAGGTGACTCATTGCTTGCTGATCACTTGTAGCCACATATGGGTGCTCGCGTGTATGCAGGGGCTAGTGTGGGAGTATCCCCTTTCCATATGCAACCACACGCATCATGCCTGGAGACGTGAACACTGTTGCACCTTTAGAATTTCATTACGCGTAACTGCATGGTTGTGCATCAGGTTGTGGACGAAGAAATGACACAACTTACCTTAACCATGCATTATTGGATACTAGCCACCTTTATCTTCAACCCATGAGACTCCATCTACTCTCTTGTAAAAATTTATTACGAGTAAAGCTGACGAGCCGCAGCATTATTTTATTTCTTGATTGTGGGGTCGTTCATGATGTTCTCTCCATCTCATTCGCGTCCTACCACGCACCGGAGGGCGGTCAACCTACAGATGCAAGTGAGCCCCGATTTTTGAGAATGTCCAAGAGTAACTTGAGCTTTGTTTGTACTCTGCTGGCGCCAGTAAACCCAACACACTGCACATACACGCACACACACACTAGCTATGGAGCTGTAGATTGCATTAATATGTATATTTCCCTCATAGCTCATGTTCTCAGCAATGATGCAGCAACTGAGGCCTTTCAGACTCATTACCTTAATTGCGTATAGTGACGCACTGTTTTCCTTCTCAGATTCAGCAATGGGGTGAATAACATTGCCTCTGCTTTGGATATGGCACTATTTCCACAAAGATTGGAAGGGTCTACAAGATCTTCCACAATCCAAGTTGCAAAGAAGAACAAAATTGTGTGAGTAGTTTTATGTTTAGGGTTATTCTTCCACCATTTGGTGTGTCAGTTACGTAAGGGGCTTTTAAAACTTAGTAATGTTACTGAAGATTGTAAATTAGTTTCCATGTGTTAGTAACATTTCTAAATTCCGCGCCTGTATAACTATAACTACTTAATTTTTTAATTTATTCAAAGTCGTTTTTGTTTTGTTTGTTATGCAGGGGTGTGAAGACTGGCATATGGTGAGATAGTTGCAAACTAATAACAGGAGTTGGGTGTCCCTCCCTGCTGACAGTAATACTGTTGCTTTCAAAGAAGCAAACCCAGCTCTGCTTTCCAGCGACGAATACGGGTCGGGAAAAGATGTGAGTATGGGCAATGGTAACGTTTCGTGACTCTTAGTGG
>CASHTH010000904.1:0-24112 GCA_030341885.1 Geodia barretti | reverse complement strand
GCCTACTCGGTCATGTGTCCTCCCCGACAGATCACCTCACCCTGTTTTCCAGGTAACCGGATCGAGGAGATTCTGCTCACGACTACGAGGTGTCAATCGAAGGAAGTGAGCAGAGACCGTCGTCCCGAGGTGCCCACCACTATCGACCAATCGACGACGACATACGCTGCACGACCTGGGATGTATCGCCGGGACCGGCCTTGGCGTGTCCAGTGTTCAGTGGTTCTCACCCCCCCCCGATTCCCCTGAGTCTGCGCGGTGCTTTATCGTGCCAACAGAAACCCCCCGAATACTCTGTCGCTCGAACTGGCTGCCTCGGTTCCCTAGGTATTTGACGTATCGGTGGCGTCTTGTATTACTCCTAGTCGTGGATCGATGAGGACGCCTATCGGTTGTGCAAAGCAATAGCATAATCGCGATAATCACAGAGGCACACAGGAGCAGCTAGCTAGGAAGGGGCCGTGTTCCTGCGTTGTCCGCCTTGGCGGTCGCCGGCTGCCAGCAACCGCCAGCCGACGACGCGGCCCCCGTGGTTGCTACGAGTGCGCCTATCACCTACGGTTGCCTGGATTGCCGTGCAGCCAATCCGAGTAGAGCCGTCCTTCCCACGCGCTGAACCCGCGGACTCGGAACCCTCGCCAACCCCCGCACCTGTCGACGCGGAACAGTCGCCAACCCCTGTGGCAGTCGTTGCGGAGTTGTCGCCAACCCCCGCACCCGTCGACGCGGAACGGGGTCGCCAACCCTGGGGCCCCCCCCCGGTCGTCGTTGCGCGGCGTTGTTCGCTAACTGCCTGGTCGCAAAGGGCGGTTATACCAATTACCTACCCCCCCCCCCACGCCACATCGAACATTGTCCTCGAGTGGACGCCTGGCGGTACCGACCCATCTCATCGTCAACTGCTGCACGTAGATTTGGCATAGACGCCGCGGGCGCCGAATCTGCGGCCGGTCGTCGAGGTGAATCCGGTAGTTCGGTCAGAGCGTTACGAGTCCCCGCCACCACCGATGAATACGCGGCACCATGCGAGCGTATCGCCGGACTGGCTGCGGATCGCGTACTCCACGTCGCGACGTTCCGGCCGACAGCCTGCGTCCGCAGTTCGTGTACTACGAGGGAGACCACAACCTGTACCACTACGAGATCGCCACAGTCGGCACAGGACGGGACAGTCGCCTGTACGCCTGACGGAGAATGAACACTACGACCTACTCCCGGAGTGGTCGCCCGACGGGACCGCATAGCCTTAATCGCAAACTACAGGGCGCGTCTTTCCAAACCGACCGTTGGAGGACTCTTACGATGTCTCCGGACGGCTCGAACGTCTCCAGGTCTCGGACAAACGAGGCCGACGTGTCTCCCCCGGCCTGGTCTCCGGACGGCCGTCGCATCGCGTTTTCGCTGTGTGATGGAACTTCGGCACCATACGAACGCGTCGTCTACATATACACCGTCGGCCCGACTGTGTCGGAGCTGACCCACTGGTGCTCAGGGTGGAGGGCAAGCCCGCGTTCCTGCCTTCGTGGTCGCCGGACAGCGAGGAGTTGGCGTCGCCAGCGTCGATGGTTGGACGGTAGAACGATCTATCGAGACGAGAGGTCTCGAGCGGGGTTCAACCCCGTATGGCGGCGGTCTGCGTGCGGCTGTGTGTGGAGCACCGCGAATATATTACAACTACCCCAGCTATCTAGCATCGCCACGACTGTGTTCGCAGTAGGTATCGTGGTCGCCTGATGGGGCCGAGATTCTGGTCATCGTCAATGGCGTGATATGGGTCGGGCATCCGGACGGCAGCGGTATGGCGCAGATTGACCAGGATGCGTCGTTCGAGTTCAGTGCCGGTGGTACGCGGCCGGCGTGGTCGAGCGATGGGTCAAGGATCGCGGCGCATGGAATCCATCAATCACAGAAGGGCGACGGCTCAGAGTCATCATCGTATCGTGCCGGGAGACTTGGCGGACGTGCGCGTGATGGTGGAGCAGAGGCGATACAGATTACAGGATACAGGCCTCCTGGATCCTCCAGAAGTCGATAGACTCTACGCATGGAATGCGCCGGTGCGCGAGGAGGATGTCGACCTGACGGTGTGCTCGGCGGGAGTGGTCGTGCCGGAGCCGGAGCAGAATCCGGGGCTGGTCGAGGACTGCCGGATTCTGCTGGGTCTCGGATGAGCTGATCGCCGGGCGCGGTCGATTGGGCTGGGACGCCGATACGACGCCGATCGCCGTGTGGCACCAGGGTATCGGCGCTGCCCACAGGCTGCGCGCGCGCCGCTCCGTGAATCGATGAGGTTATAATCTCTCCTGGGACGACCGGACCGGCGGCTCCACACCGGCAGTGGGCAACCTCACCGAACTGAGGAGATGGTCGCTGCAGAGGCAACAAGTTGACGCGCGAGATTCCGAGGGAGTTGGGTCGCCTTACACAGCTCGAAATACTGAGTCTTTCCAGCACCTACCTGAGCGGTCCGATTCCCCCCGAGTTGGGCGGACTTGGGAAGCTCAGCGCGTTGGACCTCAGTCACACGAACCTGAGCGGGCCGATCCCACCTGAGCTTGGCGCAATTGAGTGGCTCTCAGTTGGATCGCAGTTACACCAACGTGAGCGGGCCGATTCCACCCGAGCTTGGCGCGCTCACTCTGATAGCGTTGAACCTCAGCTCTCCACCAAAGTAAGCGGGCCCATTCCACCCGAGATTGGCGCGAGTGAGTCGCTGTACGTCTTGCGAACCTCAGTTACACCGAAGCGCGTGAGTGGCTCCCATTCCACCGAGCTCTGGCGGCCGATGGATCCTTGCACAAGTTTACCTCAACTCCACCCAGCGGAGCGGGTGCCCGATTCCACTCGAGGCGCGGCGGGCTTGGTCATTGAGGGTGTGGACCCTCAGTCACCCGAAACAGTGAGTGGGACCATTCCACCAGAGTTTCGGTGGGGCTGGGTCTCTGGAAACGTGTGATGAACTCTCAGTAGACACCGACCTGAGCGGGCCGATTCCTCAGGGGATCGGTGCGCTTGGGAACCTGCAAGCGTTGAACCTCGAAGAGACCGGCCTGACCGGGTGCATACCGGCTGGCCTGCCGGAATCGACGTCGGTCAAGAGGAGTTGTTAACACGCTGGCGCTCCGCCAGGGGTGACGATGCCAATATGATTCTGAAGAGGCCGTGAAATCGCGTTCGCTATCGGCAGTTGGGGCGTTCACGCTTCTGCTCGTGGTATTCGCCGTGCCCGCCTGCGGTGGCGGCGAAGCTCCACCGATTTCAGAGTACGGAGATGGGTCGGCAACCTCGCCGCGGCCCCCGGGTTAGCTACCCGCCCTCGGCCACGAAACAGTCGTACACGTCGCGCTCCAACCTGGCGCGTTCATCTCCGCGTCGCTCCCGGCCACTCCGCAGCATCGCGGTCCGACATCGCGTGCGGTAGTCTGACGCGTCCGGACGACACGACCGGCATCGGCAGGCGCGTGTCCGAAGATGAGCGCCTGCTGCCGCGGCTCCAACCGCGCCAGGACAGCCCGCAGTTTGCGGCTCCCGGACGTCCACCGTCAGACCGACGCAGTCACGCTCGACTGTCACCAGCAGGGCACGTGATCTCTCGTGCCCAACTGACTCATCACCACTCGTCGATCGTCAACTCGGGCCGCTGGTCACCACAACACAGCGCGACACTCTGTTGTAGCTCATACTTGCAGCATCTCGCGGGCGATGGTCCCGAATATGGTCTGCGACGCCACGCCCGAAGTCAGGACCTTGTGCGCCTCCTCGATCGTGATCACCAGGGGCCGTGGCTCCTTGCTCCTGTCGTCAGACGCCCGCTCCTTCCGCTCCGCGTACCTCTCGTAGATGCGCCTGGTCAGCAGGTTCGCCACGAGTATGTACGCTGCCAGGTTCCGCCCGTACCTCCCAAACTCCAGCACAACGTGCATCCCACGGTCCAGGTAGCCCAGGATGTGCTCGACGGCCCCCTGTCCCTTCGCCTCCATGAAACCCAGCCGCTCGAGTCTGTGCATCCTGTTCTTCAGGCTCCACAGAGCGTTGGCGTTCACTCCGGTTGCGTCGGCCAGGCTTGAAATGCTCTCTCGCCCGGCCACCCCTAGGAACTCCGATAGCCAGCTCTTGCCGTAGTGCCCGCGCAGCGAGTGAGCGGCATCCGCCGCGACTTCGGACAGGTCAAGCGTCTGCCGCAGCAGCACTATGTCATCCGGTTCGACCTCCTCGTAGCCGATGCGGACCACGTAGTCCGGCGTCAGACCCCGCCGCCGCGAGCTCTCCTCGTCGAGCGAGAACACCGCGACTTTCGACGGGAAGAGCTGCTTGAGGCCCTTCACCTCCAGGTTCGCCTCGCTGTAGCCGCGCCAGCCGTACTCGCTCTCCATGTCGAATACGAGATTGGTGGCCTCGCCGCTCTGGAGTATGCCGGCCAGCAGCAGCCGCGTCAGGAAGGTCTTCCCGGTCACCGGACTTGCCGAACACGCCGTTGCTGCGCTTGACCAGCTCCCGCATGTCGAGGCAGAGACGGGCCTCCATGTCCAACGGGCTGCCGATCCAGAAGTGGCGCTCGTCCTCGGCGCCGAAGACGATCTCGATGTCTTCCTGTGACGCGGTAGACGCGGCGGCGAAGTGGGACGGAACGGTCTTGGCTGGCGTAGGACCCTCGACGTCGATGACCAGCATCGGCTCCACCCTGATCGTCCCGTACGCCGACGTGCCGGAGACGACCTCGGCGATCGAACGGGTCGGACACGTCGGCGGGCTGGCCCGGAGGGCGGAGTCGGTCGTCTCCAGGGAGACGTCGGTGACGACGCCGAGGAAGCGCGAGCGGTCGCCCTGTATGCTCACGAACGTGCCCACCTTCACGTCCTCGGTGGAGCGGTCGCCGTCGAGGCGCACGTCGACGCCCTCGGTCAGCGAGCCGCCGACGACTACGCCCAGGCGCGCGCCTTCGCGGTCGCCGGCGATGTCGGGCGCGTCGTTCACGGCGTCAGCTCTTCAGTATCGCGCTGAGGCGCTGGAACTGGCCGCCGAGCGCGGGCGCGAGCTCCTTGCCCGCCCGGAGGAGAAACGCCTCGGGGTCCGTGTGGGCCAGGCTGGCCCGCCTGAGGAATGCCGCGACGACCTCGTCAGGCGAGCCCACGGGGGCGTTCAGCAGCAGCGGCAGAAAGTCCAGCGCCTCGCTGAACGCGGCGGCCTCGTCGTCGGCGCAGCGGAAGACGAAGTCGTGGATGCGCGGCGGCAGGGGAGCGAGGTACCTGCGAACGCGGCCGGCGTCTCGGTGACGACCACGGTGGCCCGGAACTCGGTGGCCAGCAGCCTGGCAAGCTGCGGGTTGCGCTCGTAGACGGCGTCTCCGGATGGATCGTCCTCGCCCATCGCCATGCTGCGGCGGCCGGGGTCTATGCTCCGGGTCGTCACCTCGGCCACGACGCCGTAGACGGGCGCGTCGCCCTCGCTCTTGACCAGCGCGCCCAGGGGCGGCGCATCGTACAGCCGGTGGCACTGGGCGTGAAACTCGACCGTCGACGCCTCCACGACCTCCCCCACGGCGTGGTCTGTGGGGCGCTGTATCTGCCTGGTCCATGTCGGATGCGATGGCGCGGCGGCGGCCGGACGCCCGTGCGGTGCGTCTAGCCGCGCGGGATTATCGCGCGCTTGTGGCTGGCGACGCCGATCTTCTTGTCGCCCTCGTGGGCCTCGATCGTGAAGGAGAGCCGCTTGCCGTCCACCTCGACCAGCTCGGCCCTCACCTGCACCCGTGAGCCGAGCGCCGTGGGGGCCAGGTGGCGCAGCCCGTCGATCCGCGTAGCGACGTCACGCTGTCGTTCCCCAGATGGGGGTCGGCCGCCTCTATGGAGCACCGCTCCATCAGGCCGAGCAGCGACGGCGTCGACAGGACGTCGGCGCCCTCGCGTCCGGTGCGGTTGATCGTCATCGCGGCGGTGACCTCGAAGTCGGCTGGACGCCAGTAGTCCCGTTACACGTCATTCACGACCATAGCTCCCAAGTCGCGGGGAAAATCTATGCGTCCCGCCCGGCGGATACAATGCACGAATGCGCGCCAACCGGGCCTCGGGGGACGACCGCCGGGATTATATCACCCCGGTCTCGCGGGAGTGGACGCGGGCAGTAGCGTACGACAACCGAGATCAAAAAAAAAGAGAGAGAGGAGAGATAAAAAAAACAACGGAGGTTGGGTGAGAGAGAGAAAAGAGGGATGAGAGATAGAGAGATAAAAACAAAAACGAGGGGACTCAGAAACCCGATAGCTCTTGACACTTTGCGAGTTCGTGAGGGGGCCGGGATTGGGGTACGCCAATTCTTCACCCGGTGGGTGCCCATGGGTGCCAACATGTAGCGCGGTTTTTGGGGCGCCGCCTGATCCGATGCAGCGATCTCTCAAGGCGTTCAGCGCCTCAAGATCCAACTGGGGGTTCTTGCGCACGATCTCTTCGATATCAAGTATCCATCATGCACCCCTGCTAGAGCTGGACACAAAGACGTGTGTGCTTGCTCTCTGCGATGTTAAATTGAAGACTCCTAATGAAAGCACCGGAATGAAGTTTCCGTAAAGTGTATGCAATGTGGCTGACCGAGCTTGGACAATAGTCCATGAACAGGACGTGGTAGCCCGACCGCCTTGCTCAGTTCAAGATGGCTCCGAAAATCACCATTCGACGGTCTAGGGCGCGGCCGCAACAATTCCCATGGATATCCGTTAGCGTGACTATGCCCACCGATCGGTACGTTTAATTCCTGGCGATATGGGGCGGCCCGGGAGTCAACATCCGTTTCGCGGGACTGGCTTGCCGCGAGTCTCTGTCTCGTCCAATCCCGAATTTGTAGCTGACCAGCCATTCTTTGAGCAACGAATGGACAGCTAGCGTGTTGGTCGGCGAACTTATACAACTCCGCTGTCCCGAAGTCCAGGAGGATCGCCATCTGGCGTCTGATATCGTCACGGTTGGCTCTGTCTATCAGGCTTCGTAAACGAGCCAGATACCTGCTGAGCGCCGGCACCCTGGTTCGCTGTAATCCATTGAACCTGCGGATCGATCGGACCGAGACTGAGAATAGTAGTCCATTGCTGATCGCGTTCCAGGCGGGGCCAGAGCGTGCCTGCGAGAACGCGTGATCCCGGGATCACGACTCGACGTAGTCGTAAGTGGTGCTCAGGGTTTCACGATACCGCGATACGTTTCGACGTAACCCGCGCACTCGTGGTCAACAGGACTGCCAGTTTGTCTCGCTTGAGCGCCACCATCTGCCTTTGATTCGATGACGTTCCTGACGATGTCGTCAACGCCGTCGACCAACGCCCCGCTGTAGGCAACCGTATCAGCGCCGAGCGTCTCCTCCAAACACCGAATGGCTCGTTCGAGTTGTCCTCGATGGGGAATCGTGGACGCACCCGGACCGACTCTGCTAACCACGTTGCGCCACCTGGCTTGCGGCAGCCTTGAGCGCGATCTCAGTCCGTCGCTCCGCGCTCAGCTTTGCCGCACGCGCCCTGCCGCCCTTCTTGCCTCCAAGCCGACCACCGAGCGCGACGGCGGCAGGATTCTTGACCGACGCGTTCGCTTTGGGTGTATCATCGCTAGACACCGACTCAATGCCACTATGAGTCCGTCCGAGTTCGGCGGGAGTCTCTTACCTGAGCGCTCAAGTACCAATAGGTACCGACGGGTTACCGGGCCCTGAGTCAAGATGACACGGTCGCTCAGCGCTGGATCTGAAAGGCGGCAAGATTACTGCACGCTTCAGGTAAAGCGCAGGTCTTGCCCAGCAGGTCGGGACAACCCAAGCGGCTATTGCGTTTTTGTAGTCGCGCGGGTATCGTGGCCCCAAAATTCCAGAGGCTCCAGCGAACGATCTAGGAGAGAGACATGGACCACAGAGAAGCTGCAATTCACGGACACAGCGCACGGGTACGAAAAAGCACTCGGACTTCCAGGCACGCCGTCGGCGAAAAGGAGAAGAGAAGGAGAGAGAGCTAATGGAGTGTGATGGACAAGCGCACACGATGTTCACCTTGATATACTTCGTGAACAGCAGGACGTCCAAGTGACAAGACCCAGGGAGTTGGAGGACGGCTCGCCGTCTCTCCTACAGATTTTCGTAAGAGAGAGAAGACCCGGGCCGCGCGCCTTTTACCCCACGTTTCCCGTTCCATTACCTGCACTTGATCTCCCCCCCCCCTTCTCACCCATTCATTCTGCTTCTCTCGTGCCTTTCTGTTGACCCGCCCCCCCTCTTCCCCCTTTACGTGGCTATGATGTCACTTCTTGTCTGCTTTCTTCTCTCGTTTCACCGTGGTACGCCGCTCTTCAATTTTTCCTTCCTTCCCCCCCTCCTCACCTACCCCGTTCGCTGCACCTTCGATTCCCACTTTGCCCTCCTCATATGCTCTTCACCTTGCCCTATTCCCCCTCCCCTCTACCGCAGGCTCCACCTGCCACTAACAGGGTCTCTGGGAGTTGACCGTGGCACACCATACTCCATTGCTGCTTTTCTAACACTAGCTCCATCAAGCTTTACAGCTTGCAAAGCTTTTTGCATACAGTCATCATCCCATGGCTTATATTTTCCAGGCACGCGAGTGAGAATGAGAGAATAATGATGTATTGTATGCTGCAGACGGTGACCAAAAAACATGGTCACGAAAGTGACTTGCTGATAGCATAATCTAAAAAATAATGACAGTCGTCAGATCTAGCAGTAAGTTACAACTAGCTTTTACCTAGACTAGCGCAAAGCTCAGGAAAAATCAATCATTGTAAACACAGAGAACATGGTCGATGGATGTGTGTATTGCTCTGTGTATCAGTGTATTGCTCTAATACTGCATCTTGCCAGCTAGGTTATTTTGTGGCATGAATAATGCAGTCATATGCTAGATCCAGTACTGAACTTTCGCTGGTCGAGGGTAGAGTATACTAACCGAGCATTTCGCAATGTATTTACAGGTTAACCCGCCTTACCTTTGCACAAATGAGATGAAAAAGAGCCCTTCGGCGAACTGTACCACTGATTAATGGGGCAGGGCATGGGCTATTACTATGCGTTTACTCGTGGTCTCCCGCTAGTATATACCTCGCGGAGAGTCTTACACGGGCTAGCTACAGTAGTAGATAGCATGTGGGAGTCGATTCACCCCCTTCATTGTGACTTCTTGCGCCTTCAAGATACACGGAGCGAGCGGACCCAATCAAGGTAAGCCTGTGCTAATTAGCATATGGGCTTGTTGACTTGGTTTTCACGCCATAACTTTAGAACTCAGTACTTTTACGAAAATCACCATTATTAAACTGTAGCGCTGAACCCGTTAGTGTCGCTTTTGTTGCGCGTGGTGTCAGAAAACATGGTAACAGGCAGACACACAGACCAAGTACTGTAACCCTCACTGCGTGTGCGTGCCGAAGGTTAATGAGAAATAGCTATTGTCATTCTAGACCTTCATACAAAACAAACTTTTCTATAGTTTCCCGTGTAGATTTTACTGGCCCATGGAGACGTACAATCGAACGCGGCATATGCCTGGTCAGTCACATTGAGCCTTGTCTAGGCACAGAATACATTTACCCTAATTAAGCTACATACCTTTGTTCATTATGTGCCTATTCCCATAATATGATTTGCCTTTCTCTGAATTAGTGTGAGGAACTTTATGTATTTCATTTCAATTTCAGTGACCTGCATGAGTTGGAGGCTCAGTTCATTCGTCTTGAAAGCAAGTACCTAGTGCTCTTGAAGGAGTCCCAGCAACCCCAGAGAGGTATACACTGTCCTTTGATGTGGGTGTCGCATGATGTCATGCGTTAGTTGCGTGACAGTATCAACATCTAGAAGGTCCTTCAGAAAAACAGTTAGGCTGATTTTTTATGAGTAAACGTGATATGCACGATCCTAGTCTATATGAGCATCTTTGAGGCCAGAAATGATTGAGGATCACTTTGATATCTCGTGTGCATGTGAGTGTATTGGTTACAGAATTTAAAACTAAAATTTAATAGTGAAAAAGTGACCATTCTACTCTCATAGCGCTTGGCGCTGTATGTGCTGAGCAAATCACAAAGATGAGGCTTATATAGTGCACTTCAACCATGACTCCAAAAGTTACACAGTGCAGCACAGAGGGCAAATATACACAAAAAAGAGACTAGCGAAGACTGACCATTCTAAAAAAACACCTTTAACCGCCATAGACGCAAATTTGCGCAACTTTAGTATAGTCCGACAAGACGGTGCTAGCGCTTCCGTATACTAACATAGACAGCTCTTGCCTCGTAGGCGTTGACAAGAAGGGTGGGGCTTCCCATTCAGCAACCTTTGAACCCTTCGTCATACAAACGATCTCCAAGAACTCCAGTAAAAAAACCGCTAACATCCCACGCGCACACAACGACGAGTCTCCTCTCTAGCGAAGGAGCTGCTTCAGCACAGATAATACTCAGGTACTCCACACTGCTTCTCCATGTAGGAAACGATCAAAACTCTTCTTTTGCCAACAATAAACACTCTCACAAACACTATGACTTCATAAAATGAAAAGCACTGAAGTGCAAACCCTCGGCGCACTGTGACGCGTACGCGTAAGTAAACGCATGCGCCGTACCACTAATAGATGGGCTGGGTTTAGTTTTAGCTGTTACTCGTGGTCTCTTGCCAGCTCGCGCACAGAGTCTGACACGGGCTAACTACACTACTAGATAGCATGCGAGAGGCGATACACGCCCTGCGTTGCATCTTCTGGTGCCTCCGAGGTACGCAGAGCACGCGGATCGATCAGACCATGGTAAGCCATCCCGTCCGTTGTGTATTTGCATATTGGCTTTTTCGCGCTGTAGCTCTGCAACGGAGCATTTTCAGAGAAAACCCCACATATTTCCTGACCTTCATTGCCCGTTAAGTAGATCGTATCCTTTGTGAGACGAACAAACACCCGTGAAGTGAGATGTAGAGTAACACACAGACAGACAGACAGACAGACAGACAGACCCAACTACTGTAACCCTCGCTGCGCATGCGCGCCAAGGGTTAACAACACTGTCTGCTGCGTGTGTGCTGCTTGTGATGACAACGCACTGAAAAAAGCGTGCAGCTGTTCGTAGAATAGCTAGGCTAGCTTTGTAGGCTATGTAGGCAAAAGGCTAGCTGTGGTACAACACACTGCAAGTGGCATCTGGCTCCAGGACGTCACCTGCAGGGACAGAGAAAAGCTTTGAAAGAAGACATACACGCCGCGTGGGTGAAATACGCGTAAAGAGAGTCGGCTTCCAGCCTTTCTCACGAAACTACCAGGTACGTATATGGTACTATAGCATGCCTAGAGAAAAGGACACCTTCGTGCGTTTGCTAAACAGCCAAAGAAGAGCCCAGGCTGTTCATACATACTGAAAATAGCCGCTACTTATGCAATTCACTTACCGCTCGAGTTGATCCTGCAGGATCTTTGGAAAGACCAGCGGCCATCTTGCACATCAAGTTGGTCTTAGGGTTCTAAAAATGCTAACTTCTCCCACAAAAGTTTTGTGGTTTTTGAGCTACAGCTGCGTTTTTAGAGCACGCTTCATCTGACCATACACTTCAAATTTTATACGGCGTTCACGCATGCGCGGGTGCGCGTAAATGCGGCCGTTAATCGGTTAAAATGCATTTATTTGTGCTTAACTGTTTTTCTGAAGGACCTTCCTTTAGATGTTGATACTGTCACGTGTATGTAAAAAATTTACCTTCTACGCTTGCTACTGTTGGCCGTGATTACCGTCTTGCTCTTAACAAATGAAATGAAAAGCACTAACGTTCAAACCCTCGGCGGAGACACACGTGCTCGCTAGAGAAGGGTTCCATGTCAAAGCAAAGTTGAAGAAGACCGCCTATATACAGTCTTCTGTGAAAGGCTGCAGACGAGGTAAGCATGCTACCACTGTGCATCTGCCATGTTTAAAGGCTTGGTACGGGATCAGAATATCTTGCTCGTGCATGAACAGATTATATGCCAGGCACGAAACGCTCGCGCAGAAGTACCGCATGTGTTGTACTGCTAATTGATGGGCTGGGCCATGTTACCTACTCGCGGTCTTGTACTGAGAGTCGGTAACAAGCTAGCTACACTACTAGATGAAAAGCACTAAAAGTGCAAACCCGCAACGAACTGCGCATGCGCGGTACCCGCTAGTTGATGGGCGGGGCTTTTAGTATGCGTTTACTCATGGTCTCCCACTAGTAGCTCGCAGAGTCTGACACAGGCTAACTACAGCACGCGAGAGTCGATACACGCCCTTCGAGGTAAGCCTGTCGAGGTAAGCCTGTCGAGGTAAGCCTGTGCTAATTATAAGCGCATGCGCATTTTCCGCAGCAATAAAATGGTGACTACCGGAATTAGCCGTACAATGCTGGAAGCACTCTAGCTTTGCAACGGAGCATTTTCTGAGAAAACCGCACAACATTCTGACCTTCATTGCCCGTTAAGTAGGTAGTATCGTTTGTGAGACGAAAAAACATTGGAGAAGTGAGATGTTGAGTAACAGACAGACAGACAGACAGACCCAACTACCGTAACCCTCGCTGCGCATGCGCGCCGAGGGTTAATCATATGCGAGAGTTGATACACGTCCCACATTGCAACCTCTGGTGCCTCTAAGTTACGCAGAGCAAGCATAATCCGCTGCCAGAGAGTGCAGGTAAGCCTGTGCTAATTTGCATATTGGCTCTTTCACTTGGTTTTTACGCCGTAACTCCCGAATGGAGCAGTTTCAGAGAAAACCCCATATATTTTGACGTTTATGCGACGCTGAATTCGTGGTATCGTTTGTGGAGCGACTGATTGCTTGTGGAGGGAGATAGCTGGCGGACAGATAAACCGACATACACCACAAGTACTGTAACCACTTGGTTTGCACGCCGTAACTCCCGAACGCAGCAGTTTCAGAGAAAACCCCACATTCTTGACGTTTATCCGACGCTGAATACGTGGGTATCGTTTGTGGAGCGATTGATTGCTCGTGAAGGGAGATAGCCTGCAGACAGACAGACACACACGACAACTGCAATAACCTTCGCTGCGCATGCGCGCCGAGGGTTAACTAGACGGAACAGCTGCTCTGTTTGTGTGCAAACAGAACTGTGGGAACGTTCATTAACTCATAGTGTATGGGCTTTGGTCAATGCATTGTCTTCTGATGCAAAGTGTGTGGTTAGTTTCTTTTATCCACCAGGGAAAGATACTGGCCCCTCGGCAGACCTGGTCTCTCAGATGATGGAAGAAGCACTCGGACAGAGCGATGTGTCCAAAGACCACTATGAGGAGTACGTTGAATATCTACCTTTGTGTGGATGTACGTAGAAGTATAAGGCACAGGGTGCGTTCAGTTCAGGAGAGGTGTCTGTGCCCTCTTTTGAGCTAGGAAAACACTTTAGATACATAATGCACCAAATGGTGTGGTACAAAGTGCTAAATTAGAGGCCTAATATGTCAGAAAAGGAGGGAGAGGAGGTTGCGGTAGCACAAGACCACCTGGCCTGCTGTGCAATGCTCTTTTCCAGAGTACAGGAGTACACATGCATAAAAAGATTAAATTGGAGAAATTTATCCTGCTTTAGAGGTATCTGAATGAGTCTACCCTTTTTGTAGTCGGTGAGCATCTGCTGTCCAGCCATACACAACTTTTTTGGGACGATTGCACAGAGATGGTGTTGATACAGCTATTGAACTACAAGCTCTAACACTAACAACTTTGGTTGTGCACGGGCATGGATTTAATTTGAGCACTGAATCTGAAAGTAAAGTATAGCGAGTATTCTAAATGTAAGTGAGTCTTAAGTACTCACTCATGCAGCTGGCCTGTGTTAGAACAGGAATCTTTTTCCGTCGGCAAGACTACATAGCTTTGGCATGGCATTTGAATGGCATAGCCTTATGTTTCGGTGCACATATGTTGTGCTACTCATCTCATGTTAACACTATGGGCGCCATGCGCCACTTAAATGGCGCACGCATAATTGCTCCGCAGCGCCACGCGCCACTTCAGTGGCGTGGAATTATGTATTACACGGATGGGCATGCATAATTCCGCGTACGCGGAGAATTTCCACAATACTACGCGGCGTGCAAAATGTTAAAACATACTTTTTGTGGTGAGGATTTTCATCGTATTATTATTGTCACTATAAGAGTGAAAATGCACAAACCCCATAATGTGGTTCTTGTTATCATGCACTCCACAGGTGGAACCTCTTAATAAGGGAACACCTTGGTACACAGCCGCTATTCCTTATTCGGAGGTTGTCCCTTATTTGGGAGGTTTGTGTCTACTGTCATTTTATGCATTTTTACAGCATCCATTATGAAATGGTGGAATCAGAGTGCTCTGTTTCGAACAGTTAGAAGCAACATCATTTAAAAGCAAACTGGTGGTCTGAGCTGAATCTAGACAACTGCAGTTCTCGAGAAAGGTCTGTACATCTTCCAATGCTTGTTTCAAGCTCTTTATTTGGGGAGAATGAGGGGAATATCAAGTTCATCATCGGAATTGTTCTGTTCCACAGTGGACATCGGATCCCACATCGTGTGCCAAACCTTCCATGAGGTTTACTTCCCATCGGTCAACACACACTTGAAGGTTATCATCTGCATTAACATACTGATCTAACGAACAAGACTATAGGGGACCCATAGCAGTTGAAATGAGTGACCCAAGTGACAATGTTTCATCTACATCTAGGAAGGGATCGTCGGAGCTTACTTCTGTCGTTGTCGTTTTGAATTCCAGCCTTTTTTGAAGCACTTCGTTATAGTGGTTTCTTTGACCTCCTTACAAGCTAATGCAACCCATCTGATAGCTACTTGAACATTGATTGAGGAAATTACATCAGATGTACGATGGGCAGTATCAATATAAATACTGGAGAAGCAAGCGGCGGTAGTGTGTCTTGAAGTTGCCTAATGCCTAGGTCAAGTGGTTGCAAGTTACTAGTGGTATTAGTAGGCAAAAACTATTTCGATATTGCTATACTTTCCTAGCAAATGAATTGGGTGGCATCCTGCATTATCCAGGAACAGAAAAATTGATCTACCATGGGATTTCATTTTAATGAAGGGAAAAAATCCTGAATCTCTCCAGTCATCCATGCTTTTTGTTGGTGATAATATTTGACAGGTAACGCTTGTTGGTCAAATCCCCGGAAGCACCTTAGATTAGCGCTATGCCAGATAACAATAGGCTGCTCCTTTTCCCAACTTGCATTCACCATAAATGCCATCGTAAACCTCAGCTTGCTTTTTTGCCTCTGTTACACCGCTTTCCTTTCTCTACAAGCCCACGTTCTGGCAGAGCCCTCCAAAAGCAGCCCGCCTCCTCCAAGTTATAGATATTCTTGTCATATCCACTAACAATCTCGGGAAGCCTTTCTTTCCAGGAATGAACCGTTACACCAGATTCCCCACATATTGCAACCCTTGTAACATGGTAACACGTCTCCCATTTCTCTTGGTGCCAACAAAATCACGCAGGATTATCCTTAGACTTGCGTATAATCTCCACTTTCTTCTCTAAGAACAGGTGAGTCCTCATTCTTGTAGAGCTAGAGGAGACTTCAGCCGCCATCCCGGATCCCTCTAGATCGACACCATGTGGAAAACGAACACTCTCAAAATAATAACAATACTAGGAATGCACACGTGCATATTTTGCCTCGCGCCTGCCAGCCAATGCGTAAACAGTCCGACTGAGGCCGCTTGTGCGCGCGCTCTACTTACTGCGCGCGAAGCCAGACTTCCTACGAATCTGCGTGCACGGCAGAAGCTAGACTTCCTACGAATGACGGGTGGTTGCGATGCCATTCATTTCTTCCTCTTCGCTAGTTGTTAACTCGCGCTCGTTCAGACGTGGGTGAGGCTGGTAAGGTAGGTGTGCAATAGAGTGTCTGTTATAAAGAGGTGTTAGCAACTGCTTCGGTACCGGGAAAAAGTGTCCGTTATTCGGAGGTTTTTAAAGTACAGTATCTATGGGAAAAGCAGTTGGTACATAGCGCAATGTCTGTTATACAGTAGGTGTCCGCTATTCAGAGGGTCCACTGTATATCGAATGTTGGCTTTCCTTCTATATTACAGCCACAGTACTACGTAGTTACAAAGTTTTCTGACATGGTATCTAAAGCAGGTAATGGATTCCTGCAATTTCTGCCACATGTTGCCCATTAACACTTACTGAACGTATGCCACATATTAATTTATAGTATGCAGGACGTGCGCCCCGCTGGCACTACACCCGCAATCATTCCGCGCGGACGTATGCCTCACCCGTGATACATGCAAGTTCTGCCTAACCTAGCTTCTTATTTACTTGCTTACCGCTCTTCAAAAGCATCGAGCAAGCCCACCACATCTGCTGGCAACTCCACAACTCTTTAACTCTGACCTACTATGTACGCGGCTCACGGTGGGCGGTACCATACAGCTGGCTGTTCCCGATGTTACTGTGTACCAGTGCGGTTGAAGTGCGCAGTAAACAATGGATGTAGCAAGTATTATGGAAGCGTGGTATGAAGCACAGATTGATGCAGAGAGTGAAGACAGTGAAGGAAGCGTGGAGAGTGAAGAACATGTAGCTGCACAAGAATTTTTCGACGACACATCAGATGATGAAGACATTTGCAGCTCCAACCACTGCACTGCTCCCGGATTGAATAGGACCACTCACAGCAGGGCTCACTCTCGGCCAGTAGAATATTATTGGCAGGAAGTAAATGCAGGTAAAGAATGTTTGCAGGATGTGTAGGATAATATACCCATCAGTAAAATGAAATGTGACATTGTTGTAACACTCCAGACACTGACACAATTCCCCAATGGCCTCCTATTCACACAACCGCATCCGCACCACTCCTCTTTCCCGTCGCAGGACACTGAACAACTGGCATGACACCTGCAGGGTGGCCTTTATGGGGCTAATTCTCATGATGGGAATCCTGCAGTTTTTTCTGACATAAAGGCGTACAGGAGTGAACACGAGACGTTGAATCTCATAAAATAATATCACAGACAACAAATAATGAATGTCTTACCTGCAAATCGGTGATGCCCCGCGACAGATTCCTCCAGATATTCTGGAGCCTTCATCTCTGCGACCCCACCTCCCCACTCCAACGTCGATCGCAAAAGGTGCGGCCCCTCCTAGATCTCCTTTGCCCTAGGTTCTCTGCTGCCTTCAAGCTTTAGATGAGGCAATAAGCTTTAGCTGAGACAATCGTGGCATTCAAAGGGAAGGCCTGGCGTCGACAGTACATCAAAGGGAATCCTCACCCATTCGGGGATGAAGGCATTTGTTTTGGCCGACAGTGAAACGGGGTACCTCCATGGAGTGAGACTCTACTTTGGGAGTGAGACTGACATTCTCTCAGATTTGAATCTTCTCCAGACATGTCGGGTCGTCTTGACAGTCACTCAGCCACTGGAGAGGCTTCACCACGTCATCACAGACCGGTTCTACTTGTCACCAGAGTTGGCATCAAAGTTAGAGGGGACTGGCTTTCACTGGCACCGTGCAAGTCAACGATCAAGGGTGGGAGGAAACAGAGTCGTCGGACAGTCCGAGGGTATATACCGGTCGGGAAAGATGATGGCCCTCCAGTGGCAGGACAAGCGTCCAATTACAATGCTGAATCCTGCAATATGGTCCAGGTCAATACGAGGAGAGGACGGATGAAGGAGAAACCCCAGGTGGTGCAGCTGTACAACGACAACAATCGGAGTGGATCGACTGGATCAGATGGCAACCTGCCACTCTTTGCTGCGGAAGTTGGTGAAGTGGTGGAGGAAGGTCGTGTTCTGGTTGCTTGAGGTGTCTGTGCTATATGCATACACTGTAGACGCCACGCGACTAACAAACTTGCAGCATAAACCGCTCACACACCTTCAATTTCGCCGGGCACTAATCCAGGGGTTGGCGTCACACCGGCTCAATGTAACACCGTCCAGGTCGCCAGGTGGACATGTCCCTCGAGAGAAAGAGGCCTGTGCCCCATTTTTCAGAGGAAGGTAATAGACGACGTGATTGTCGTGTTTGCAGCAGCACTAGTAAGAGGAGAGCGACGACATACTTCTGTCTTACATGCTCCGACCACCCCCACTTGCACCCAGGAAAATGTTTCCGAGTATCCCTGCTGCTTTTACTGGTTTATAAGATGTATCTACTCTTTTCTGTCACCTTAGCTGTTCCTTCCCCACTCCTTCACTCTCATACCCTTTTTTCTATCCTGTTACATCCATTATATACCAGTACATATAATGACAAATATACCTTGACTGCACTCCAAGAAGCTTCCTTTTCCTCTCCATAAAGTTTCAGCACCACCACTCTCCGAACTTCGCACGCACGACAGAAAATAGTAGACACGTCACCCGCCCTGAAATTTTGCCACACGTGCAGGCCATATAGTACGAGTGAGTCAATACTCCCGCACGCGCGTCCGGTTAGTGTTAATAGAAATATATACTGAAACTGATACAAAATATTCTCCACACTAACACCCCTTTATCGTGATCTGCCTGGTATACATGCACAAAGCCCGAGTGCACGTACCCTCAATGGGGTGTTCTAACTAATACATATTAGTGGTGAATTGTGCAGTTCTGCCTTCTTGTCTCCTTATGTGCAGATCATTTGATGTCTATGGCTTCTGCCATTCTCAGCATGATTCTCTACAAGGAGATGACGACATGCTCAGAATAAAAGTGCGAAAAAATGAACAAGATGCTCTCCGTGTGCTACATGTAAGTGTACCTCACAACCTGAACTTTGCATACCTCTATTAAAACTTGAGCAGCAACGGTAGAATAACAACGACACATTTCTGCGGCTCCCTCAGATTCTCCTGCCATACAGTTCCTTGATACAAATGCATCCATCTGTTACCATGTTTTCTGCCACCATGTGAAACAAAGAAGCCAAAGAATTGTATTAAGGCTTATGGCAATTTCCATAAAAGTATAGCGTTCAAAGTTAGGCTGTGAAAACCAAGTGAACGAGCCAATATGTAAATTAGCACTGGCTTTCCTTGACTGGTTCAACTTGCTCTGTATACCACCACCACCTACCAACCTATATCCCAACAAGTATCCCAACCCCAGCCCACAACGCATGCGTATAGGTTAGTATACTTACATGCGGACATATCTCCGGCGGTTTGCACTTTTGTGCTTTTCATTTCTAGGAGATGGATGCTCAACATAGGCTACAGTGGGAGGTACTTTGGTCACAACATGTTGGGACTAGACACTTGCCGAGAACTGTGAGTTGTAAGCAGACCAAGTCTTATTAAAAAATTTACATGCAAGCTCTTTTAACCTTTGGACGCCATGGGCATCTCTTTAAAGAAACTATACGTGGTATACACGTATAAAGTGGTATTATAACGTAAATTCTAATGGACTTATGGAAGATTTATGTGTCTGTTGCTTGTTAATTGTAGCTGTATGGGTAAGTACAAGAGCAAATCATTCCTATGAATAGCATGTGGTACGCCAAAAGTTCTCATTTTCATTGGGTGAAACTAAAAGTAGTGTGTGAATCAAAGTAATATGTCCACCTTTAATTGCGTCACGCAGACTCACTTGAAGCAGCTAATCAGAAAGGGAATACCCCGACAGTATCGCCCTGAGATGTGGAAGTGGATTATAAAGGACACACTCAAAGAATCTTACCAGCCTGGGATGTATGCTGAGCTCATGAAGAAACATGTACGTTAATTTCAGACTAACAGTTGTGTAAGAGCAGGTCGCTGTGAACTATTTGAGACATCTCCTTAGGTTTTGCAATGGAAATTTTGAGGGGAAATCTTGCTTTCATTCTTGGAAAGAGTAAAAACATATTTTGAGTCTAGTGGTTAGTCAGATCTCTCTTTTGTCCCCCATCGGTTTTCATTTTGGTTTCTGTCCCTGCTATATAGTGTGCAGTGCAATTAAAAGTGTAATTTTGGTGTTATTTGACACTTGGTGCCTGTTTGTAGGTGGATCAGACGTCAATTGCCCTGAACCAAATCGAACTGGATCTGTACAGAACCTTACCAACTCACAAACACTATAAGGCTGATGGTGAATGGGTAAGAGCATAGCATCAAGGCACATATATCTGCGTAAATTGCATTGCTATCTATTGACCCTAAATTTCAGTTTCAAAAATGGAATTGCTATCTATTGACCCTAAATTTCAGTTTCAATAGTTCACTTACAGTGAACTAGCAACAGACCACGAGTATCCCAACGAGTATCCCAACCCCACAGCCCACCATTAGAGGTACTCATGCATATAGGTTAGTGTGCTACACGTGGACATTTCTCCAAATGCAATTGAAAGAGAAACACCTGATGAGCAAGATAGCCTCTTTCATGTATATACAATTCATTTCTCTTACTATAAGACACAGCCACCCTGGCTCTTTCATGTTTATAAGTTATTATTAACCCTCGGCGCGAGTACTTACTCTGTGTGTCTGTCTGTTACCATGTTTTCTGACACCATGTGCAACAAACCGGCCCAAAGCGATACCAATGGGTGCAGCGCTACACTGGCTTCATTTTTAAATGGTGATTTTCATAAAAGTACTGGATTCTAAAGTTATGGCGTGAAAACCAAACACCAAGTCAACAAGCCAATAGGCTAATTAGCACAGGCTTACCTCGACTGGGTCCGATCGCTCACAATAAGTCACAACAAAGGGCGTAGCTAGCCCATGTCAGACTCTCCGCAAGCTACTAGCGGAAGACCAGGAGTAAACGCATACTAATAGCCCATGCCCAGCCTATTAATTAGAGGTACCATGCATGCACAGTTTGCCGAGGGTTTGCACTTTAGTGCTTTTCATTATTATTATTCTCCGGGTATGTTGTTTGTATTTCAACCTGCACACCCACCAACATTTCATAAGGATGCACACACGGACTGTAGCTATGAGAGTAGTACATATTATGCGGTTATACAAATTTCCCAGATCAACAAACTTCGCCGAGTACTAGTAGCATTCAGTTGGTATGACACCAGCATTGGCTACTGCCAGGGTCTGAACCGTCTGGCGGCCATTGCACTCCTCTTTCTGGATGAAGAACACGCCTTCTGGTGTCTTGTGACCATTATACATCACCACCTGCCACGAGACTACTATGACCGCTCCTTGCTGGGTTCCCAAGCTGACCAGGTCTTGGTGCTCCATATCGATTTGATATATGCCACTAATGTTATCTACCGCAGCGTGTTCTCAAGGACATACTCAAGGAGAGGGCCCCTGCACTAACGCAACACCTTTCCAACTGCGAGTGAGTGGAGACTATAGATAAGCAAAGTGTGAGAATACATGAGTTGGAACAGTGCTAACATTGATCTTACCAGTTTGTCTTTTTAATGGGTACACTGACACTTGCTTTTCCAGCATCGACTTCTCCCTGATTACCTTCAACTGGTTCCACACCATATTTGTTGACACCATGCCCTCGGACGTAAGTCAATTTTACTCTCTCTCTCTCTCTGTGTCTGTATTTGCAAGGTTAATGATTATTTTGGTAGACTATGATTCGAATCTGGGACACCTTCCTGTATGAAGGCAGTAAGGTGCTCTTCCGCTATGCTGTTGCCATCTTTCTCTACAACCAAGATAAACTTTTGGCTGAAGGAAACTCCATTGCAATTTTTAATCAGCTCAGAAGCATGTGCAAGGAAGCAACTGATGTTAGGAGACTTACTGAGGTCAGTTATTTGTTATGTCGTTTTTATTATGTTGAAATTTTTTCAGATTTCCTTTAATGAGATCACAGGTTTTCGATGGATGCAATCCGCAGAAAAAGAGATTACTATCACAAACAAATCAAGGTAAATAATAAAATGTAAAAGTACTTGTTAACCCTCGGCGCGCATGTGCAGCGAGGGTTACTGTAGTTGGGTCTGTCTGTCCGTTACTCTACATCTCACCTCTCGAATATCTATCCAGAAATGATACCATCTACGCAACGGGCGACGAAGGTCAGAAAATATGTGGGGTTATCTCTGAAAATGCTCCGTTGCAGAGCTAGAGCGCTTCCAGCATTGTACGGCTAATGCCGGTAGTTGGCATTTTATCGCTGGCGGATAATGCACATGCGATTATATTTAGCACGGGCTTACCTCGACCGGGTCCGCTTGCTCTGTCTATCTTGAAGGTACAAGAAGTCACAACGAATGGCGTGTATCGACTCTCGCGTGCTATCTACTAATGTAGCTAGCCAGTGTCAGACTCTCTGCGAGCTACTTCGCCGAGGGTTTGCACTTTAGTGCTTTTAATAATGTTTTTTAAAATACTCACCATTACACATGGCATCTATATTCTTTTTGTTATGTGCAGCATTCTTATCCTCAGAAATGTTGTGTGTTTAGGCAGAAATGCCTTTTTGCTCTGGTGTCTTCCCCTTAATAGAATACTGCCTCATACCCTAATTCCTTTGTTCTGCAAACACTCCAATAGACATGGTTGATTGTCATGAGCACATTTGCAAAATTGATGTGTGTATTTGGCTGTACACTCAGAAAGTTCTACAATTGCCACAGTACTTATACCTTGTGCTTTTATTAGGGTGAAATTGAAGCATTGGACAAGCTACGAGCAGCAGTAATTCCAGTGCACAAGGAGGATGACCAGCCAGAGAGTGAAGAGGAGATATGTGAACCACAGGCAACCGACTACCAGTGATGGAGCCATAATGGACTTTGTTGATTCTATATGTCACACTTTCATAAATTAAAGTTTATTTTCTTTCCCAACAGGCAGATCACACACAATGCAAAGTCAACATTATGGTGATACAGCCATGCCACAGTATTGGAATGAGCCCATCTAGGATTTTGTGTGTTTGTATGACACTGTCAATAGGACAATGCTCTATGTAAACACTTCTAAAATTTCACACGCATTCTTGCATTCTTGCTGGTAGGGAGCTGTTGCCATATGTCAGAATGAACGTGAGCCTTATGCATCAGCAACGTTGATGGCACTGCCAAAACACTGTAACTTACAATTCCATCTGCTGGGTAGACCATGGATCTCCACACATGCTCCAATAAATAATAAGTTTATAGGGTGATCATGTAACTATACAGCCTTTCTTTTTAGCCACAAATATGTCCCCAGAAGGGACAGACATGGGAACCAACCAGAGACTCAAGTAGACGTGACCTGGGAATTCTATCACTATTGCTGTTACGCTGATTAAAGTACACAGCATGTTTTGTGTCTGCGAACCACCTTGTATAAATAAGTCACCTTGTTATGACAATGCTTGCATACACCTTAATTATAATTATATATTGTACCCTGGCTAGGCCTCAGAACAATGGAAAATTGTTGAGTGTATTAGTGGAGTAGCCTGAAGAGGTGTGAAAACTAACAGGTAATATGACTGCAGGTGTGAAAAGTAACAGGTAATATGAGTGATATTACCTGTTACTTTTCACACTTCTTCCCAGCCAGCTGGCACCAAGCCTTGGGAATTGTGGGTGACAAATATTGATGATAACACAACTATACATACTGGGGAATACAGTGCAGAGCACTACAGTTGAACATACTTAGCTAGAGCATCAAATTCATCTTCAATTTCTTTCTCTGTCTTCTTTATGTAGATCGTTGGATTTACATTGACAGTTATGTGGCCTATAGAACAGTTGGTCATGTCACCAAGAACTTTTGACAACATTCCATAATCAGGCCTCGCATGAACGGTCAAGCTTTTTTGGCAAGTTTCTTCTACTGCTGGTATGTTTTCCCCCTGAACTGATGCTTGAGCTTGGTGTGCAGGAGGTGTATATGAAGAATTCAGCATTAGTACTTGAGAAACTGACTTGTGTTGATCTTCAGATACCCTTTCATAGCAGCGTAATGCCTCCAAAGACTTGTGCCCAGTAGTTTTTTGAATTATTCTTTCTGGAACATTAGCATGAAACAAATTGGTGGCTCCAGTGGCACGCAGACTATGATTGGTTTTGCTTGATATACCCACCTCGGCACTCATATCTTTCATCATGAAGTTTAGAGAGTTTCTTCCAACGGGCTTGTCCTCGTACCAAGGAATATCGGGATCAGAAGGGCATTTAGGCTTTGG